>DWQQ01000406.1:0-11701 GCA_018244775.1 Oxynetra roscius flavomaculata
TCTCGACCAAATAGGTCAGATATTGGCTGATGGGGGAGTCAAGAGCCTCCGAAACCGGCGTGTATGCATGAAGAGAGGGATGAATGTAGACGAAGCACGTCAGGTTTGTAAGGACAGGAATATTTGTAGCTCGGTGCTTTCTGCCTACCCCGGTAGGGACCCGACGTTATGGTGTGTTGTTGTTGACAAATACCAAATAATACATTATTACCACCAACATGATGGCAGCGTCAGAATAATTATCGCCGTAACGAGTCTCGTATTAATGAGCACCTTTGTTGATGTAATAACGAACTGATTCCCCTTTGTTTCATTATTTATAACACACACTTCGTTAAAGTCATCTGTTTTTATTATTGCGTAACATTAATTGTTATCCGGTGATTAATTGTTACCTGCGTGTTAATTCGTGTATCGATTTTAATAATAACCATTAAATTTTACGTCGTTAACTACACTGTTTTATGAATTGATTGGAAACAATGTTACTATCGTGTACCTTCATATGTATGTACATATAATAGCAACAAGAACTTCGACCGTTGTGTGATGTTTCGATGAATATAATAATATTTTGGGACAATTCCACAGACGGGCATGTGATCGCAAATTAGGCACTTAATCAGTGTCTGTGTTATGGTGACCAGACGACTGATAAAACTGCATATAAAAAAATACTTATATTAATATATTTTTACACACAGGCAGAGAACGAAATGCTTGCGCTTATCACACAAATTTTTGTTCTAAGTTATAATCGAACCCACGCTCCTCAGTTCAGCTATGCCTATCACTAACAACTGCACCAATGGGCCCCGTCAAATACAAAACATTTGTGTTGTTTGCACAGTCGGATACAGGCATATATATTAAAATTCACTCAACATAAAGATATTAAAATTCACTGAATAGATTGTGTCAACGGGGCGGACGATAAAACTTTTAATAAAAACCTTTACGTCTGTAACCGAGTCAATTTTGTTGAAGTGGCCCAACTTTATAACGAGTTCCATGAGTCACCATGAAAGCTCCGACCGTTACAAATGAGCGGAAACCTGCTTAAATACAAAACAAGAAGCTTCGCACTAAACTAACGTTAAATCGCTATGTTGGGGAATTATTCATTGCGGTTGGTATTTAAGTATTATGTGCATTGAACAACTTGGGATTCTCAATGTAATTGACTGCACTCACTTCGCATTAATAGGAACTAAATTTCATCATCATCATTAACTACTTAATCGTTTTACTGTTGAACACGAGTCTTCTCACAGAATGAGAAGGATAAGGATATATGTAGCTATTGGCCAAATAGAGGTTGACAGACATCACACTCCTTAGAGAATATTGAGGATAAATCAAAGATGTGCAGATGTTACTCACGATTTGAACCTTAGAACACCGCAGTGGATGAAATCTGCACGCTAATGTACTCTCATTGTTCTACAGTAATTCCATATACAGACCAGCACTTTTGGCATAACCGATGTTAAGCGACGTGATTATCCTAAAGTGTTACAAAATGTATTTAACAACAACTGAGCCAAGAATTGAATATGATGATGTAGTTAGAAGCAACATTCGTTAGTGACGCTGTGTAAGCGCGGAGACTGGCATTGAAACTACTGTTAAATCTATACGCTATTATGCTGATACTAATTTAGTTGGGTACAAGGTAGGGAAATGAGTAAATAACGATACTAATCAAACAAATAGAGACGATGATTAAAACGACCCAGACATCAAGAGATAAATTTTAATGCCACTTTTATCTTAAACACTCGTATAATACGAGTATTTGGTGTCTTTTAAATCAAAGTATTAACGAAAATGCAAAGTATAAGTACATATTCTGTCAACTTTATAGGTCGCTTTATAAAGGCAAACTTTTGTAAAGTACCTACGTTAGCAAAATGTTACGTTATCAGATATTAAAATTCACGGGGGATTGTTTAAAATTTCTGCAACAAAAATCTTGATGGCTGTAATGTAGTTACCTACTCGAATTCGCTGAAGTAGCTGAACTTTATAACGAGTTCCATGAGTCACTGTTGAAGCTCCGACTGTTACAAGCGAGCGGACACCTGCTCAAGTACAAAACGAGTAAATCCGCACTAAACCAATATTCTATTATGGTTTTGAAATTATTCGTCGTAATTCATACCGTAATATAGTAAATGCAGAGAGTATTCATTTACTATTGGAAAGGGGCGACGATGATTTTAACCATAGAAGTAGTTTAAATAAAGGAACTTTGTTTGCGCCTATAACAGGTGACATTTAGATTGTAACTGTGTACTTATAAACGAATATAATGTATTAATGTTTACTTTGTTGGTGCAACTTATTTAACTAAATAATAATGAAATAAATAAACAGGCTTTTAGAATTTTAACTCATTTTATAAAGGGAACAATTTAAATAAGTATATCACAGGAAATTTATTTGGAAAACATCCGAATATGGAATACGAGGAAAATTCTGTTCTCTTATTAAATGGAATATGTTAGTGCTATTTCTTAGATTTTAGATAGTAAGCGATAGTGACACTAGATCAAAAGTGGCCGTATCTGTATTCTCGAGATTTTGGAAGGCATCCAAAATCTCATTCTCGAGTAGTTATCCTTAATACATACGGTATTCAAATTCTTTGCTTTACAATATTACCCCGCTTTGTTTCAGCTAACTTGATGCAGTGTGAGGCAACGAGGCTGCTATCAGAGCTCGGATTTGGGCAACATGGCGTCGAGCTTAAAAAGATTTGTGAAAAATCGTGCAAGAAATGAGAACTTCACAAAAATTGACAACACATTGGGACGAAAAATCGAAAAAAGATATACCAATTGACGATGGTGTGGTCAAGGTGAATTGCAAATAACATCGCGACATACAAGATAATGAACAACTCCTGACACGAGAGAGTTGAAATAGAAAAAAATATTGTGTATAGTGTTAGTATGAATCTGTGTAGTGCAAAACAATCTAGTGAAAGTGAGTTGGAGAGCGGTTTTGAAACGGTTATGTAAGAGGAAGAATAGCAAAATGATCAAAATGACTTTTCTACTCCAAATCGCGCTCTACTGTACGTCTTGCATAACTCTCAACCTCTTCGGTGAGTTTTATTTTTTTATCATATTTGTATATCCGTTTGGTTTTGATATTCGAGACTTCAAGTGTCAGAATGACGGTACGCAATATTTTTGTTTGGTCTACAGGAAAACGAAATTCCTTATGCGGTCTACAATTATTGTCTTATACAACAACATGGAATGGAATATTGTGTCTTGGTCATTGTTGAAATTAATTTCAGTCTCCGAACGGCTAGCCCGCATTCATTTTCAAATGAATACGTACAGTACATGTTCATTTAATATGAGATTAATATTTAACAGAGCTAACTATTTAACAGAATAATAAATTAATTTCATGGGAGAATCCAATAAATAACAATGTAACAGTACTGCTGTTTTGACAAGATACCTCTGCAAGGGTCACGACCCTTGAGTGCGATGTGACAGCACTTAATTAAAACTTCTGAGCAAAAGAAATATATTAGGAAAGGCAGAGACGGCGCGTTATAAATAACGTGCTTATTTCAACTACAATGAATTGTCAACGTTCAAGAGTGCATTGTAACTATGTTTCTATGTTTAATTCACTCGCAAAGTCGCTTCACCCAGCGGCAGTTCAGTTCGCATGTGGTGCATAAGTTAATTTAATTTCCTCTCTTAAATTTCATTATACGATATTTTAGTTTGTTAAACAAAAAAAATACGAAACAATAAAAAGAAACGTTTATGTTTGATAACAAAATTTGTATTAACAATTGAATGACTAAAATACGATACGTTCACGCTAATGAAAATATTTGATCTTATATCATATATGCATTATGCTATTACCACATGGGTTCACCATCGACCTGGATTCAGTAGGAATATATGAGGGTGAGAGATGACGACCTTAAGCATTAAGTACTTCCTTGTATCTTTTATCTAAGAATAAATAAATAACCAGATAAATAAAGAAATAAATGAAATATGACAAGGTATTTTACGTGTGGTTTGATATGAACCAGCTTTGCTGGTCATTCTGGTTACCTTATATGAATTGCTTAACGAGGTTAATTAAATAATGGGTTATTATGTTAATAATGAACGTAACGTTAAAATTGTTGGTAAGTTATATGTATGATAATTAACGCCATCGCTTGGGAAAAATAATGAGCTCAGTGATAATTAATTTAATTTTAACTTAATTGCTGCTGTGAGCTTATTTCAAGCTTATAACGTGTAAACAATTCAACGTACAGTTGAAGAGCGGTGTTTAGGGTTGCACAATTAAAAATATATCAATAAACATACTTCTTTAATGCAGGGAACGGCTTTAGAGAATTATGGAGTGTAGTCGGTTTTTGTTGATACCGAGAGGTTCCCAGGACGATTCAAGGACCACAGACCGACTAATCTTAGCGAACTTTGTGTGTTTTGAAGTGCGGAAATGATGTTCCGTCTTTATCAAAAGAATACTTGGTGGTTCATTAGATTTGGCTAAGACGCTCGCTTATGCATGCAACAAGAAGAAAGCGTCAATTATATGTCATTATGAAATGTGTGTTTAAAATACCTATGCGCAAAATTTTATTTTCGTTAAGTGGTCTCCACTCAAGAACTAAATGCCCATTTTTGACCAGATTTTAATTTAAGTAATATGGTAAATGTCATTTTAATCATGTTTATAGCCACTGCAAGTGAGAAACAACTTTGGGTCTAAGAAAATACTCAAAATCTCAATAACTACTGCAGCTTTAAAATAATCGTATGTCTCTACGCTACAATAAAAAAATATTCAGTCTTTGAGTAATTACCAGAATACTTGGGCTTCGGTGAATTTCTGCAAATGGAAACCTTAAATCACCCAACGGTACGTTAAATATGGAAGCGTCTTCATTACCTTATAAGGGTACGTTTTCGGTCGGCTCCTCTTGCCAGAGTATTTATTTCTTTTATTCCTAATATTGCAAATTTGGCAGCGAATTTTATCTGTTAGTTTGAAGTAATAAATATTATTTATACCGGGAAAAAATTACAAGAATTGGAAAAAGCTCCCTTTTTGCATTGCACGTTTTGAATCTTTTTGTAATAAAATTAATTCTTTTAAGAATAACGATTCACAATCTAGCCTATATAGCCCCTTGTTTTGATATCATAGTTGTATTGTTATAACATCAGAACACATTCTCGATAAAATTGATTTGTTAATTTTATAAATTATTTGCGTCATGAATTAATATCAGTAATCAAGATTTTCTGAAATACGCAAAGTTACATCGTTTGCAGAGTTACTATTATGTAGGATCTCTTCGCTGTCCCTCACAAAGATTATCGAGACGCGTCCAATAACAGATTTAAGGGGCTTTTGACCGGTCAAAATGCGACCGGATATTCCTTTGAGATAAATTCTCTAAAGATGCCCGTATATCTTATGAAAAATTATGTATTTCTAATGGTTATCGAGGGATTTATTTGAATATTGTTGAGTTAATATAGATAATGTTAAAGTATTAAGCAAACCAAACCGTGCGTGATTTTAGGTGACAATGGCTAGGACGGGGTGAAATGGCGCTTATAGGAGACGGAGTTCGGAGGGAGAAGGTCTCTGTCCATAAGTGGACTTAGACTGGTTAATCATGACAACGATCGAGTACAGGTCACAAAAAGCAGTTCTTTATATAAAACAAAGCTAAAATTACAATTCTGACTATACTCAGTTATGGACTGTATAGAGAAGAACATACCTTTATATATTAATTTGCTAACTGCAAATGTCTTAACGTCATAACCGCCTTTCAAGAATATGGAAAACTGTTCTCTAATTCGTTCTACTGTTAATACCAACATCGAATATAGGTAGATCTGTTCGCTTAATATTATTGTTCACTCACTTCATCTTGATGGAATTAATGAGTATTTGTTTGCAGTCGAAAACTTTCAAAACTAAGTCTGCAATAGCAGCTTGTCTGTGACAACAAA
Organism: Oxynetra roscius flavomaculata; assembly: GCA_018244775.1. NCBI lineage: Eukaryota > Metazoa > Arthropoda > Insecta > Lepidoptera > Hesperiidae > Oxynetra > Oxynetra roscius. The sequence goes on from DWQQ01000406.1 coordinate 6,033, forward strand.
CTGATATACTTGTTGTCGGAGTTGGTGCGTTTAACTTGAAATTGTCGCCGAAGGAGTGATTTAAAGTACACCACTTTACTAGTATCCGTCTCATTCCTAATTCATCACTATTAAAGTCAGTTTTTTTATTGTCATGATTAGGCGGTGATTATTGACAAAGTACAGCTTTATAATACGTATAAAGAATGCCAGTAAGCATAATACTGAAGTTACCACCGCTCCGTAATAATCTTGATCGATCAGAAATAGGTTATATTTTGGAAATGTCAAAATATATCTCATTTATGACTTACATGCATAAAAACATATTCTAATATAGAACATAATGAAGATGTATGAAAATAACAAATGATTGTGTTTATACAATTATTTGTGGTGCATGGGAATCAAACCGACGACGCCCGGTGCAGAAATCAGGTTCACTAACTATTGCACCTGCAGGTCAGTCATATGTTAATAAATAATTTTAATATTTTTTTTACAAACATCCAATATTTTAACAGCAATACATACACCCACAACAAAAATGTCCATAAACAATTTACACGAAAAATCAAATAAATGCTTATTCAGTAAATCCGTATTTTATTGACGCCGGAATTATTTTATTCATATGTTTATGTACCCGAGCTTTCTACCTAATAAGCCTGAAATCGTAGCCAACGTTTATATGACATCGTAAACATATATTTTATTATGTGAGTTCACCGAAGACTCATGGTAAAGTACAATATGTTACCGCTTTATGGACATTCGTGTTATGGTCTTAGAAAACGGATGCAACTAGTCCCTAGAGATTCCGACCTAGTCATCAGGATCACTGTCTTTCGGTCCACGAATAAAGATGTCCGCGGACTACGAAGACCTATTGATAACTGTTTATCAACATTTTTAATTTGATTTATAACTCTTTTTAAGGGCAACGCGCATTCGATACCCCCGGTATTGCAGGCGCCCACAGGCCGCGTCGGCCGCTTGACACCAGGCGGGCCACACGCTTGTTCACCGCCGACGCGGCGCGAAAAGTATTACATTAAAATCTGTGGGCATCGTTACACTGTTGCTACTTTGTGCAATAATAATATATAGGTAACGTGATGTACATATAAATATTACAAGAAAATGGCATTCGAGCTCGTATTAAGCCGCAAGGTCAAAGAACTATCATTTGTGTTTCGCACTTTATAATCCGCATCGCGTTCGTTGTAACGCTGAGAATTTAAAAGGCGTTGTTGTATACCTTCGTTAGCAAATTGGCGTGGATGGTACTGCTTTCGCCAGAGTGTGGTATGATGAAGAAATTGTGATAGCCCTATATCGCGGACCGGGGGAGTATACGTATGAGTGTATATAAAACGACATCAATTATTCTTGTTTCTTATGGTAAAAAAAAACTTAGGATAAATACGTTATATTAATTTATTAAAATAGATTAGAGAATATATGTACATTGTTACTCATGAATAAAGATTGTTAGTAAGAATTATATAACATTTATGATAAAAAGTCAGTGATAGCCCAGTGGCTTAGAATTCAGCTGTCACACTGGAGTCCTAGATTCGAATCTGCGTCGCGCACATCTTTCTTTAAGAAAGTGCGTTTTACCTTAAATATAACTTGCGGCGAAGAAAAATATCTTGAGAAAACTTCACTAGATTAGGAAAAAAATTCTAAGTTGAGTAAAGTCTGCCAACCACCTCTTGTCCAGCGTGGTAAACTATGGCCTAATCCTTCTCATTCTGAGGAAAGACTCGTCTCTAACAGTCAAATGAAAAAAGGATGGACGTTAATATAAAGTTACATTAGTGGGAAGAGTACATTAACTTAAGTACGACTTTCTAAATAAAATTATTGTTTTCATACATTCGGTTCATTTCATACATTTCTCTTGACAACGCACTTATTATATATGCCAATAGAGAGTTAATAAAATAGCGGTGGAGGTAAAATCGACAATATTTATAGACAAAGGGAAACAGGAACAACCTCCGGCAATGTGTATTGTAAATGTGAAATGATGTAGGATTTTTGGAGAGATAAAACAATAACTGATCAAAAGGAAAAATCGAAGCATTGATTTTCAAGATATGCAATTATCTTCGGGATTACACGGGGTTCACTTGTTGTGAAGAAAAATGAATACTCATATATGTATATCTCAATGATATCGTAAAAATGTTGCGATTTTTGGTTTAATTGAAAATTATTAAAATAATTATGACAATAGAAAAAAAATCTACAATATACAGTTTCGCTAATAATCTATGAATGTGCTAATTGACTGTTTGAAGAAACGAATAATTTTATTTTATACCGCGGTTTATATTAAAATTTGATAAAATCAAAACACAGACAATAAAAGTTTTGATCGTGACATTGGAAAAACAGCAAGATTTCTGACCAATTTCCATGTCACAAGGCCGCCATTCGTCATAGTAATTTTACTACATCAACTAGAAGAGTCAACATTGGAGAAATTTGTAAGCAGTAGGCCGGCTAAATTTCAAATAAAAAAAAGGATAAACGAACAATGATGACATGAAAAGTACAATATTTCGATGAACAAATAAAATCAACAATATAACATATAACAATAGTATAATACTCGTATTATTGAATTTTATTGAAGCCAAATTGGGGTAAGCTCCTACCCTTCTTATTTTCTCTAATTGCATATAAAATATTTGTATAATAAATATTTAATACAATCTATTTAAACACCATCGGAATAAGTTTAAACCCAAACTACTTATCCAGTTCCTAACTGAAGCAAACAGTGAATAAGTACTTAGTAATAAGCATGCATGTAACATCTACAACTTCACCGTTGCATATTGGTCGTAGCAGCGTTATTTTTTATTCACTGTAAACTAGTATTGAGTTACATTTGATGTGATATATGCATTCACCCTTAAATAAAAATAACAAGGTATCCTTCTTTGAACTTAAACATTTACAGAATATTATTTCCGCTGCATTCACTGCATTATTCTAAGTACTGGTGGTAGAAGAGAATCGCGAAATGAACTGGACCCAGATCAATCAGTAGAACTTTAAAAGGACTGATCAAGACCATGATGATGTTTTGAGGTGAACATCAATCACCACCAAATATTTCACAGGACATGGGAATGTAGAATTATTGTGGAGAATTCGCAATGGCGTTCAAGGAAAGGTCATCTCAAGTTCACGGTCAATTAACTCAAGCTTAGGGCGAACCAAATTCGAAATTTTATTAATAGCTTAGGACCGCATTGGCTTCACTTACTTAAGATTTACTTAAATAAAAAAAAAGTCAATTTTTAGGACGAATGACGAACTTTATATACAAAGCGTTCTCTACTCTCTGATACATACAAAAAACGGTACTATTGTGACTTCGAAACCCATATCCAATTATTAACCGAGTAAAGTAAATATTAATATTTTTATTTATATCGATTTATCTTATTTGGATATATACCTACTAAATTTTGTTGAATTAAAATGTATAACGTAATACCTATAAGTCACTAATTTATTAAATATTCAAATAAATAGAAATGTTATTAATCATCTTTTTTTTTCGTTTCTTACCTAAGTTATTGCTACTCTATGTACCGTTAAAATTACATGACAATAACTTCAGCCAAAAAACACCAAAGAAAAAAAAATTAATTTTCACTTGATCGGATTTACGAGTATATGCAATTCAAACAACCACATGAGCTGAAGAAAAAGCTTAATCGAAGTTAGAAAAACGTGTGTAACCTAATCTTGTAGAGTTCCTCATATTCCATTGCCATCAATTTATCTAATCTAGTAGAGTTCCTTATGTTCCATTGGCATCAATGTGGCCTATTTCTTTACCCTTCATCAACAGAAGCCGCTAAGCACTGTCATCCATCTCAGCTGACTACGAAATACATTCAACTTAATAAATTATTTGGGTTCATCCTAATCATATGAGATTCGCTCGAAAACATCGGATAAAACGGAAGCTAGCAAACGGCTAAGGAAGTTACCAAACAGTCTCACTACAAGCGAATAAATACTAGCGATGCGATACATATTTGACGTCGCTCTCCATTAATCATTTGGCCTTAATATCGCCTGAACTAAGAATATTATTATTTAACTTCATTCAAATTATACTAAAGCAGAATCGTAAAACATTATCAAAGTTACGTGTATTTAGATCTATTCAAGAGCAACAACAATGGGCGGTTCTAAAAGAACATTATATAATGTAGTTAAATATCATTAAACAATAGAGTTCTTCATTGTTCGTATAATAATAAAATTGCTCAATTTTCTAACAACTCTATTGAAAACATTGGAGGGTTGACACATGTGGCTGTATTGATGGTTTTGTGCTGTAGTCATAATTAATATGCGCTAAGACTCCACTATCTTATACATACTATAGTTGTGTTTTTGATTTATATATGAACGTACAACGGTTAGTTGATTATTTGCATCTGATTTACAAAGCTCTCTTACGCGCGACGGTTTACCTATACGGTTTACGGGTATGACTATATATGACTTTCATTAGGTGTATCTGTGTGTACCTTATAATGAATAAAATAATTTGAATTTGAATTTGAATTTGAATTTGAGATAATGTTCGTTAAATGTTGAACATTAGTTCAATCAGTAATGTTATTATCATTGCAGTTAGTAACACATAGTTTTTTTTTCAACTCTTGGTCGCTTAGAGATGTTTTGCTATTTTTATGAGTGCGATGATTACCTCTAGTAGCCACCTGGACCGACAACCACACTTTTCAAACCGAAACACAAATTGCTATTATAACACCTATTGGCGGCAGAATTAGGGTTACCTGTGGCACTTCCCTTGCCTCTCCTTGAATTTTTTTCACCGGAATCAAAGAAAAGCAATGCTAATCAGGTGGTGTCATGCAAACTTATAGATATAAATTTGCATAATTTAATGCATTCGGTCAAAATGTTATAACTGAATAAATACGAAATGATAAAGCAAACTCCAAGAATATTAAATTTAATTACTGAAAAATATACTTTATATTTTTTTAAATACCAAATTAAGTAATAAGTAACGGAATAAATTAAAATTATTAAGATATGAGCTTATTTTATAATTTTACAACGTTATTTATTTTACAGCTTCGCAAAAATATTTATTTCATATAAAAACATTTAATTGCATATATGTAAAATAAAGTACCTAGTAATACTTCGAAATGAAACGCTTCTTTCTGAATATTATTATTATTATTATGGTCATATTCCCTACACGACTTCAAAAACAAGAGGTTCTTAATTTCAATGATTATTTTTTTCGTCATTTATAAACCAAATTGCAATATTTTTTCGAAACGATATATACTAGCAGATTGATCGCTTTATTATGGACATCGAGTTCTCATAATAATAGAATTCATGACAAATTGAGGTAGCTCCTCAAATATACAGGCATATTAAGGCATACGTATAGCAATTTTAGTATTTACTACAGCAAATCAAATATTTGCATTTTGTAACCATCTTTTGGTGAGGTAGAATTGATGAAGAAGATCAGAATTGACCAGAGGAACCGGGTAAAGATAAATATTTCATGGGATTACGATAGAATATCACGATTAAGATGGTTTAGTGACTACCATGAAGCAAATTTAAATAAATGATTGTAATGATCATTAAAA
>DWQQ01000407.1:0-11688 GCA_018244775.1 Oxynetra roscius flavomaculata
TTATATTTTTCAAGCCCTACTTTTGAAACAACAGTTTACAGATCGTGATATTGGGCGTTTCTATAGTTAGTCTGATCTAGGATTACGAATGAAATATTCAAGGTGCAATAGTCTTTCGTTCTTAGTATGTAAGTGATAAATGATATCAACGGATATTCGGACATATACTTATACCCGGCGATCCATCAATACACTACTTTTGTACAAAACATCTTGATATTTTATAGATTGGAATATGAATGATCTCGTTTGTTAGCTGTCGGGAGGGACAAAGCGAGATCGGGGTTCGGTGCAATGCTTCGGTGCGTGTAAACGTTTTATTGGATTAGTTGGGGCTCCATCATAAAGAAGAAAGGGTCTCTGAGTTATATTAAGGCCTGTCTAGGATAAAAATATCCGGAAATTTTCTGCTTCTATTTTCTATGCCATTCAGGGGTAACCACAAATGTTCGAAATATATTCAAAACGCCGTAGTGTACACTAGGTCTCTATAGACGTCGGACGGGCACTGTGACCGCTGAACAAAAAGGTTATTATTCTGTTGTGTTCATTTAACCGACCTCTTTATATAAACCATTGTTTTACTTCAAACCATAGTTACATTAAAACTTATTTTCGATTCCCAATTCAAAACAATCGCTCATACTGCCTCTTGAAAGACGGAACATTGATGAATCAGTTGATGGATAAGTTCGTTTAGATTGAAAAATATAGTCATTAATTTTAATCGATCAATTATTTGATCAATCAATCAATAATATTAATTAACCAATCATTGATTGGCATGAAATATTTTTTATATTCTTCATTAGATACTTATGTATGTAACGAACAGTGTATATAAATCTACATAGTTAAGACACCAAGAACAAGTTTTAATAGTTCATAATAAACAACTTTTATCGCTCCGTTTCTTCATAAATTGTTCAAAATGAATGCGAGATGGATCGTGGGTCAAGTCTTTATAATTTTATACAAATGTTGCTCAAAATATGACAAAATGTATAATTGATCAAATATTTAATGATTTTGCCAATGAACACAATGAAAACAATAACACAATGAAAATAATTAATACAATAATAAGATAAAAATTATACAAACCAAAAATTAAAATAAATGAAAAAAAATATTACGTTCCTTACATGGTCCTCAAAATCCGCCTTATTTTATATACAATTCATTATTATTATATTATATTATCAGCAAACATGCTCAAAAGCGATCCGAGCAAAATAATTAATTACTTCATACTTCTTAACAATTATTTCGCGTGAAATTTAAATTTTGAATTTATTTAATTCATTAAGTTTTATTATATCTCACTAATTGGTACAATACAAGTTCAGGTATAATACAGAAGTTACGCAATCACAAAAATTATAAACTAAAATAATTATATACACACATTTCTTGATTTAAACAAACGTTGTGCTATCTATATAATAATAAATATTGCATTATATGCTTACCTTACAATTATAATTAATGATCAATGAAATAGGAAAGAAGTTTTTTATTAAATTATATATAAAATAACAATATTGTACAATAAGATAATAATAAAATTAATTGTTTTAAGGTAAACAAACGCATAAAATCACAAAAATATACGTAAGTAGAATGGTAAAATATTTTTAAAAGTGCAAAATAGATCTTGCGTAACTTTGATTAAAAATATATAAATTGTAACTGCGAAGTTTTTTTTTATTGATTAGATAATCAGCTGAAGGGTTTCTGAAATTAAATAATAGATTTGTATAATTTTATTTCATATTATTTAATTGAATTTATAGCAATTTCCAAACTTTATGGCCGCTAGGACACACATAAATGGCAGACAATCAACAAAGCTCATATTCTCGTAATTATTTGTGAAAGGAAAACAAAATGTGAGACGAATTATTTTCTATATAAAAATGCTTTTATCGTATGTCTTACACAGACGTTAGGACGGGAGATTGTGGAGATGTCTTAGACTCTGCAATGCAACTGCTCGAGGACTGTCCACCGTGACCGTCTAAGCGGCGGATCTTGGTGCAACAAGTAGGACCAGATCTCTCTATGGAGACGTTGTGGCGATGGTCCGTTCTGCCGTGGCATGGGACTCTGTCACTTTCTGCGACCATATTATGTTCGCGATGGACGTCGAATTAAACATGCAATGCACCGATCCCGTCCGGAGGAGGAGCCGCCGTGGTTGGCGCTTCTTGGCTCTGTGTATCTGTTAGCTCAAGAACAATATTCGAGCTGCGCCATGCCTTGCCTGTCGTAAGAGGTGACTCAAAGTCCAACCATCGAGCCAACAACCATGGGGAAGGACGGTATATGTTGCTGCGTATCGACGTAAGCACCGGAAGATGCAGGATGAGACGGAAGTCTCTTCTGGGAAGAGCTCGAATGGGACACACCGCTTGGACGACAGCTGCGTGTTCCTTTGGAGTTGCCGAAATGTTCCGATTAGCGCTGAAGCAGGCCACCGAAAGTATTTTAAAGTGGTAAAATAAAAATCCCATATTATACAGTAATTTAGCCCATGACTCCGAGATACTATTTGAAAGTTTCCCCCGTCACCAAAAAAAGGATGGCAGCGGAGCGCGGGTGGCGAGTTATTCTCCCGATTCACTTCTGGTTCGCTGATATCGTAGTTATGCTGTGAATACAGCGACTTATGTTCAAAGCAGTCATAAAGTTTGCGACTTTTCACATAAAAGGTTATACTCGTGTTATACTCTCAGTTACACTTTAGATAATTAATTTACATATAACCATAATTACGTATCGAACATGTTTATAGATTACTGGACATTTAGGGTAAGTTAACAATGAGTGTATATATGTGATTAATGCGTTATATCGAGTAATAATTTATTACTATCTACTCTTAATAGTTATTCAATGTGATTATTATCTATATTTATACACGTATAAAAATAATAGTAGTAATAATAATAATGTAACACCAAGAATGAAAGAACAGTGCCAATGATATGTGTTCCTAGTGATTATTATACGAATTGTTGATATATAAAATTGTTAACGCTAATATATTTTATTTACAATTTCCGTAAATCATTTTAATAATAATAATGATTATTATATTTAATATATTTTTTAAAAACGGCTCGTTTAGTTTTCACGTTATAGTCTTATAAATAATTTAAAAATTTTGTATGGAGTACTTGTAATTCATTGTATGTATATAACAAATTGGAATAATTTATCGAAAATTAAGATTACCGTTTATCCAACGAATCTAATTAAAATATTTACTTGAAAACTAAACAAGCTTTTGTAACATTGGACTGTAGAAAACATTGACATAATCATGTTAAAATGCGTTTTAGGACACGTATATTGCGATTTTAGTGGCGCAGCGTCAACGTGATATCTACCACACGACACGTCCATTAAGTTTTTGCGCATACAATACCATTACGTTATAGATCAAGATTCCATATACAACATTCATTGTACAGTACACATTGTTCTACAATCGATACGAAAAATCCGCCGTAAATATCGTCAGCACAATCCCGTATTATTGAAGTACAGTGACATATGTAGACAAATGTATATGTAAATTATATTTAATTATAATTTTTTAATAGTTGCTTCCGACTTCAGATATCACTTAATACTAGAAAAACGACACAAATGTATAATTCACATATTATTATTAGTGACATCTGTGAATAGATTACGCTATTTTTTTCTCTTTGTATTGTTGTTTGAAACAATCGAAAATTAAAGGTCAATGCTACTACCCATGGACGTTGATAATCAATAAAAATAAATTGTGCTAAAAACACATACAATTAGTCACAGATAGCAGTTACCATTTTATAACTAGCGAATTTCGCTTCTGAATGCATCTTTATAATTTTTTTATATTAATTTTGTGCACATTCAACCATATGTATGACCGAACTAAAGCGGAAAAGATAGATGGATTGAATGTTGTTCATAAAATTGAGTTTTTATTGCGCCGCAGAAATGTTTTATTATAGGATAGGACTTATTTTTAACACAGATTTTATTAAGTGGTCACGATCTTTAACAAAGTATCGCTTAGAGGATGATATTTCATTCGTATTTTAAGACTTCAGTCTTTTTAACATTTGAAGGTCCAGCCAAAAAAATCTGTTTTCATTATTTATACTATATATAATAAAAGTCTGTAAGTAAAAATCTGTCAAACTCTGCCCACTTTTTATGTGGGGAGCGTAGCAAACGAGATAGCCGCACTCACAAGGGACCAAATCCGCCGCCAAAAGAACTCGAATAGGAGTATCAGAATGTGACTGTTAGTGTCAACTATACGAATAAATATATATTGTTAATAAAACCATCACTTAGGATTGTTAACACTAAATAAAGAATCATTGTATGAATGTGTATATTCAGAAAATGGATACATACAACTGTATCACACCCAGCCACCGACCACGAAAACGCATTTGCCTAAGTGAATTAAGCATTTACCGATTCATTCGGTTTCTCGTTGACCTAAAAACCTGAATGTCTATTTCGGTCTACCCTTCGTCTAAATGGCCAGTGCTTTAAAGGGCAGATGGCCGAACGGTTGATTGTAATGGCACGAATATACGACACTCGGCCAGGCCGGCGGTGTCCGCTGCTCGCGGCACACTCTTGAAACGCGTGGTGTACTGCTCATTTGCTGACTGGATTATTTTGAATGTCATTTGCAGATAGTTAAACTCAACAAAATGGTACATGAACGGTTGATTTTATTTGTACACGAAGGAAGAAGGTGGCGAGATGGAAAAACGTATAACGTATAATTTGTTATAAATTAATAAACGTAACTTGTATGTTGGTGTTATTAGTTTCGCAGCAGTAAGTAGGTTATATATATATTAGTTGACCTTTAAACCTCTCTATACTAGTTTGGGATTCATTATCCGAGGTGCACCTACTGCTTTTACGAAATTAGTCGCGTATTTAAAGACTAACGAATGAGTAAATAATTATGACAATTAAATATTAAGTTTATATATAAATTTTATCGTATGCATGTCTAGTATCTGTACTCGAAAGCAATTACTGTTGAGACCAAATGGGTCTCAAAAAGCAGTTTAGATTGCGTATATGTACATACTTATACATAAACAGTATTCGAAATCGGTATTGGCTTGTACCAATTATGCTTATGTTCCTATCAATTATATTTAGTGTTTCATCACTGTGACAGACGGTTGTTCGTGCGCGTTCAAATTATGCTTACTAGCATATAACGAATACGTGACGTCAACCAATTTGCAATAGAAACAAAAAATAAATAAGTACTGCAATATTAAAATTGCTTGACATCGTGTCACGAATCTTTAACGTGTCCAAGATTTTAAAAGGATCTCTGTTCGTGTGTTAATAACAACCATTTTGCACTCAAAGTTATTTGTAAAGGCATTACACTTATCTCTCTGTAGACGGACTACCAGTAGGTACTTAATATTCAATATTTCAAAGAGCTTTGTGACGACTCAAACACCGCTGACGAGGGAAGAGATAAATTTTCTGTTTACGTTTGAAAACATTGTAAATCGGGGAGCAGAATTCTACTTTTGATGAAAATGAAATGAGAAATCACTGAATTAGTTAAATATAGAAGTTAAAATATGTACCTAAAGTTCCGGAGAATAATGGTCGTATAAATATCTTTAGAACGATGAAAAAATTTATGAAGCGAAATTCTTAATTACTTCTTGCACAAAAGAGAAACCGATAAACGTGGTTCATATTACAACATATGTACATAAAATGTACGTACATAATAACATCTATAGATCACGTATTACCTAATCAGCGAAGTTTAAGTATTCTTATTCTATTAGTAAGGTCCTGGTATTAAGTCTTAAATATAGGTTTAACAAACATACTCGTAATAATACAAATTGTTGTGTTTTAGGAATTAAATAACAATCGATAGTGCCTTTGCTACTTGGTGTTGGGTTTTTTTCCGCTGGCGGAGCTAAAACGCATTATTTGTAAATAAAAGACAACAATTGGTGATACAACAATAAGAAGACGATCAACAACGCTTGGTCATTCGTTCCACAGTTTGAAATATTGTTTACTAATTTTTGCTTTTCATAACAATCTATTGTTGTCAACACGTGAAAGAAGTTATTAATGAGCTTCTATCGTTGTCAACAGGGAAATCGTTCATAGTAATACTGGTCTCGTTAAGTAAACAGTATTACCATTTATTCAAAGTATACATATATTGCAACGAAATAACAAAATTGAAATGGAAGCGATTTTGGAATGATTAGGTATTAATAAAGTAATGAATAATATTATAGAAGATATTTGTACTAAAACGAGAGTTTCGCTTCAGACTATTCAGTGGTAGTCTGATACAAATGGTCTCATTATTTTTCGTTGATTTTTGAACAATTTCATTTTACATTCATATACGGTATAAATGCCGTTGTTATGTCGATGCTGACGATTTACGTTTTTCGGGCTTGGTGTCTCTAAGTTTAGTTTCGTCTAGTGATTCGATTTTATGATCTCTTAGAAGAGGTGTTTTAGCGTCTGTTTTTTCTTCTATCTTATCAATGTACCTTTCGTTTTCATAATTATTGACTGTTATTGTATTGTTGCTCTTAATGGAATCGTGTCTACTGGAGCTTTTACTATCTTCTTTACTCTCAGTCTTTTCTTCGGATTTCTCTCTGTGGTACGCCATGTTGTCGAAACACTGGGTTGGTACTATGTTCACGGACTTCATCATAGGAAGAGCAATGGCAAGAGCGGGACTCACGTCACGAGGGCTCGGCGTTAGGCGCGTGGTGACAGATAAATCCACTCCCGGCATTAAGGTTGCGACTGTGGGGAAAAATGTAATATGAGAAAAGTGAACTGAAAAATTGTACATATAACAGAGCGCCCTGTAGAGTTTTATAAAACCTCCATGGTGATAAAAAATTTGGATTGTACACGTTTTGTGTTACTGTAGTAAACATGTTTTGCTTGTTTTTAAATTGTATTTATTATGTACGAGCCGTTTGTTCGTCACGCCGAATTGTTGCTAATTGTAACCCACAGAGCGTTCCATATTTTTTTATTAACAATTATACAAAAACTGAGACAAAACAAACATGCAATTAGCATGCCCGATAATAAAGAAATGAGTGTAATTTAGCGCTTGTAGAATGAGTATTAGATGCTGTTGCGTTTGTTAATAAACAAAGATAAAGATACCCGACGTACACAATAAGGAGTTTACATTACAATACTAATATAGAAGCTAAAACACAATGCAAATCCATACAGACGACACATTGACAACGTTATGAAAATTAAACTCACAAAACGAACACTTAGGTAAAAACAAATAGGAATTTCATAAAGTTTCGATATCGTTGGAAATAAATGAGCTACATGACATCGTACATAGAAACGTTAAGCTAGAGAACGAATATTTTATTAACGACCAAAAAGAACAAATTTCGAACATAAACACCTTCAATGTAAAAATCAAAATCTAAAACGGTTGCTACTAATTGTATGGAGTATGTCATGAAAAACAACATAGTTCTAACTAAGATTGTGATAACATTTACGATGTGAACATACTTATAACTGCATTATGTTAGTAAAATACATCGATAAACAAATAGTTGTTGCTGTGTTAGTTACATACGTGGCAGTATGCTAATTGCACGGAATATTTATGTATCAATGTAAAGTGTTATAAAGCGATTGTTTAATGAAATATTACTGATAAATCAAATACATTTGTTAATTAGTTAGTGACGTCATTCAAAAGTTTAACGTGTACCGCTGTAGAGTTTTGTGTTTTAGCAGCTTCGGTTGTCGAGTTACTTATAATTGATGTGTAGTGATGGTTACCTGTAAAAATACTTGGTCTGTCAGCTTAATCCAGGTACAAAAACTAAATAAGGAAACAAGACACATAGACAAGAAATAAAAATAAACGGACAATGTAATATAAACGAGACAACCTTTGATACTTTAAATAGGTAGGTAGGTAGCAATATTTCATCTAAAAATTTGTTTCGACCTTCATTCGTTCCAAAATAACTAAGTCTGAAGAAAAATTCTGATGAAAAAAGCTCTCAGATGAGTATTGAATGCAAAGTCAAAAATTGATTTGGTAAAAATGTCTTATTTATACTAATGTTTTCTACGACAACATCCAAGGGGAGCAAGCAGCCAAGCAACTAACTAATGACAGGGCCCCACACAACATTGACGAACATTTTCTCGAACCTTCCTCTATCATCGATGACGCTATGGGACCTACACGTTGACTCCACGTGCTGCTTGAAGATCTCGATTGTGCATTTTCTTATAGTAATGGAGTGACCAGAGGCCCACTTAGTATGAAGTGGTCAATGACCCACGTTCGTAACCAATCTTGAATGAACACGGGGCTTCATCCAAGTTTGGTCATAGACGCATTGCGACTTGAGGAGTAAGATTGATAGCCTCCATCTGCGCTGGCTCACACAATGTGCATAGTTTGTGTTAATTTAATGATTTCGACAGAGTGATTGAAATTTATGTTGCATTCCTGTAAGCTAATTCCGTTTGTGCAGGCGACATAGAAGCCTGTTCCTGGAGCCAGCCATTAAGTGTCGCTTTTTAAAGCATGTTTAAATTTTTTCTTTTGCAGTTGTTTGGTGTTGTTTGGATCATAGCCTCAAGTTCGCTACGATCGCCATCTGTGGAGGATTACATTGCATAAGCTGCTGTTAGTAGGGCGAGTACCTAATAATATTATACATTTACTGCATCATTCAGTAAGGGTATATCATCGACAGTTTATTTATTAACGCCAAAATTTAAAATGGTTATCCATGACGCCTGCGGGTCTTTTGAATGTTCTTATTTTACATCATTACATCTTGCAATAGTATTCTTCAATGGCATTATTTAATATTATTCCTTGTGAATAAAAGTGTCGATGATATCCTCGGTTCTAAATTACTTACGATTATTCGCAAGTTACAAATTATATTTAGCAATGATTTATCTCTTGAATTTAATTTTTTCTATTGAATTCAAACATTTCATAAACACCTAATTAAAATTTTGGATAAATAGAATACAGGATTAAATGCAATATTGCCAATATAATTTTTTGTGTACATTTCAGTTATTTTAGTGATCTATGATACAATTATTGTGCTTAATTCTACGCGTGATGTTGTTATAACTTTATAGTTTTAGTTATGATGTACTATTTACTTTACTTTGTTAAATTTGTATCAGTTTAAATATCCATGTGTTCATGCGAAAAACATTTAGCGAAGAACAAATTGTCTCATCGACCGAATCGGTTTTATTTAAATAGTCGGAACAATCTTTTAATTGATACATTAACATTGTGATAATTTGAAGTCTTAAAGTAATGTCTTACCCATGTTAGGTCCTATCATATCTTTAGGATGGTTGGTTTTTATTGCGTTCATCCTACGATTCACAGCCTGCGGTCCCATACCCGGTGCTAAAGGACCCGCTGGAGCACCTGGAACTCCAGGTGCACCTGTTCATCAAACACACTTAAAATTAGATGTAATTCGGTAATAATATATACATATCTTTGGATACCCATAGTTATATTTAGGGATTTATATTTGCAGTTATGTACGACTTATTGTTATTGTGTATTGACTGGGTTGGGTTAAGGTATTAATAATTGTAAGTTTTATTAGTCGTAATAAAAATCTTTAAGCTTAAAACGTTTATTGATTTCTCAAAATATGAATAAATATTATTAAACAATATGCTGATATTTAAGTCCTCCTGTAAGTTCGTGTAACTTAATACTCTTTAATTCTTAATGCAATAATGTTTTTTTAAAACATAATTATGTTGCTTTCCGAATATCTATTATAATAAAACCTACGTGATATTACTTGGCAATAAACCACATATAAGTTGTTACTTGTTAACAAAAAATCAGTCTTCTTCACACACGCAAATAGTCTTGGGAATAGGGATTTATGATGATTAATTACTTCTATCATATAACGTCTACAATTTATGTGTACTGCTATTGCTTAGGTTTTATTTCATCTAGAGACGACTCAGACAAACTGGGTTCAATTTAAGCGACCATAAAACTTGTATTAAGATTAGCTAATTTATTGCCTTGAGATAAATAATACGTTCCATGAAATAAATTACGCTAACATTGATAACGATTAGTAGATTAAAGGGATTGGTTTTTTTTTCGAAATATATTTTACTGATAAAATTTCGGTTGTGTCGTATTTCGTTAACGTTGTTTTAGTGTGCATTAATGTCATTTAAGTAAGTTGCACGCTGTCGTAAGATTTTATGACATTTTGAGAGTTCAAACTCACGAAGTGGTGGTCTGGTAGGTTCCACGTTGATGACTCTCCGACGCTTCTTTGGCAGCTTCGCCCTCGCTTGCGTGTGGGAGTAGTACATCGCGAAGTTGGACACTATGACGGGCACTGGAAGAGCTATCGTCAGTACCTATGATTTGGAAAAGTAGACCAGAATAATATATTGACTGCGGGATAATAAGATTGCAAAAAAAAATTAAAAAGGGAATTATCATTGAGCATAATAATAATACTTCTTATTGTTAGGTAGGCCAAGATAAGTACACATACTGTAAATAGAATTTCCAATATAATTACCTGCTTTTAGATTTATTTCTTTTTTTTTATAATTAGAACTTAATCGAAGTTAATTATATTGAATTAAAAATATCCAAG
This sequence comes from Oxynetra roscius flavomaculata, assembly GCA_018244775.1. NCBI lineage: Eukaryota > Metazoa > Arthropoda > Insecta > Lepidoptera > Hesperiidae > Oxynetra > Oxynetra roscius. Next base: position 10,746 of record DWQQ01000407.1, read on the forward strand.
CCAAAACCTTATTAAGTTAAATTTATTATTCAGATATCTACCGTAACAAACTGGTATGGCGACTATTGCACTAAGTGGGTCATCAAGAGGAAAGTAAGGAAATGTTTCATCAATTCGAATACTTACACCGGCCAAGGCGCAGAGAGCACCAACGAACATTCCGACGTAGGTCTTAGGAGCCATATCTCCATATCCGACGGTTGTCATGGTGACCAACGCCCACCACAAGCCTAAAGGTATGCTATTGAAGTCATTGTGAGGATTTGTTTGAATCCTTTCAGCGTAGTACACCAAACTGGCGAATATTACTATACCGAGCACCAAGAAGAACACTAATAGCGTCAGCTCCTTGGCAGATGCTCGGAAAGTCTGAATCAAGATCTTGAGACCAGACGAATGTCTCGTCAACTTGAAAAGCCTCATGATCCTTATAATAGAGAAAAATTCCAAAATATCTGCATTCTCGACGTGCGAGGCGTATTTTTGGAGAATGAGATCTATGTAAAAGCTCATGGTGGCGATGTAGTCGATGATGTTGACGGAAGATTTGATGAACTCGCACTTGTTCGGCGACGATATAAACCTCACGAGGATTTCTAACGTGAACCACGCATTGCACACGCATTCGATGTAGAAAAAAGCTATGTGGGCATTCGTCTGCACTTTGTCCAACGCCCAGCCTGGGGTTTGGTTCGCGGTCGTCACTGTATAGTTTCGTATAACAGGTACTCGCATATCCGGGTGGGTTTTTAAACAGAACGATATAATAGATACGCATATAAAAAACACAGAAATCACTCCGATTATCTGAAAAGAAAGAAAGACCATTTAATTTACACATATAATGGATGAAAAGTTTTATATTGGCTGATGGGGGGAGTCAAGAGCCTCCAAAACCGGCGTGTATGCATGAAGAGACTGATGAATGTAGATGAAGCACGTC
>DWQQ01000408.1:0-11687 GCA_018244775.1 Oxynetra roscius flavomaculata
GTCATATAGATAATAATATAAATTGGAAACTGATAATTGGCCTTAGATGTTTATTAATTTATTATAAATGTACAATATATAGCTGTAAGTTTCCCAAAATGTTAAAATAAAATAAAAATAAATAGTTATAAAAATATATTTAATTCAAACGTCCTTTGAAACCATCAGGGACGTTATTATAATGTTTTCTAGTTGTTATTATCAAAGAGTCAACGATAAGTGCAGTCTTCACCTCCCGGTTTGATTATGCAACAATCAGTAATTCACTCCGTTAATCATCATTATTCATTCATTGCCAGCTAACCCATCCCTTAATGTCCAGGGTTCGACTTGAGTATCGTGAGTGATAACTTCAAGGGTAATTTCTAACTCCACAAAGGCGTCATCGCCCCCCTTAGCAATACCAGTTGGATCAGACACAAATACTCACGGGATTTACACGTAAATATCTTTAAATTCGATAAACACTTGAGAACATGTAACAGACTTCTTGTTACTTCTGTAACATGAAAATTCCCTTTAGAATTTCTTTTGGTATGTGTTTATGGCACTTGATGCTGATTTCCAAAAATGTTAACAAATTGCCCGAATGAATGGCACTATTCTGTAGTAATCGAAGTCCTCACATCGAACAATAACAACTCCCAGTCATCATGTTCATAACGATGAGAGGACGGTTATAACTTTTCTGTCTGTGTGGTTGCGTGCGGACCTTGGCCAATAAATCAATGCAATAAGTACAATCAATATTATTGCAATACACTGACAATTTTCAAACAGCTTCATTATCTTCATACTTATGTACTGGAAAAAAATTATTATAAAAACAAACGGATCCCGTCGCTAAACATTTGTACTATCATTACTCAGTTGGAAATACTATATATCGAAAGAAAATGGATAACATAGTCATATCATTCACAACAGCAATAATAATACAAAGAGAGAGAGAGTATAAGAGAGACGGAATAAGTAACAAGAACTTTTCATCTGTTCTCTATTTTATCTTTGTGTTTACTTTCTTACTTCTTTGGTCCTATTTTATACACCAGAAAAATTAGACTTCTATTTTTCTTTCTTTTTCTCATCACACAAGTACTCGATGTGGGTGGGAATCGAAGCTGCGGCTCTGGCGAACGGGCCAGGGTCAGGTATCTACTGGAGTAACAGGTCAGTCAACAGACAATTATTATGAAGCCTTTATTACAATATTCTGATGAAACTCAGAGCCCAAATAGCCCGAATACACGTACTCCATAATGTCAGGGACGACATGACCAACATAGTATGTTTTGTTAGCTCAAATTGACGAACCGTAGTTTTAATAGTGTCAGAATGGTTTATACAGATGGTGGAGAAACATGGGTGTAACATTTCCTGCGGATTAGCAGCAATGTCTGCTCTGGCGGCATGATGGCGAGCCACGGTTCAGCAGTACGGCTATAGAGTCTACTCATAGCGATATCCTCTTTATCAATACATATTGATTTAAACATTTTTTTGCACTTTTATTTTAAGGTTACTAAAGGTAAACATTACAAACATTACAAAACATTACAAGGGTATTACAAAGGGTAAACATATTTTGATATTGGCACTTTCTACCCGTCAACCCTGGGCTGGATGATGAAGATTGCAGCAGGTGTAAGTACGAGGAGAATGGATATTAAATAGTAAATAAATGTAATACATAAATACATACAGGTACATAAATATATTGAGGAAATATTTTCAAATAGTGCAAATATTCTATGAGCTCTAAAACGTAACCGCATATGTATTTGTTTTTAGATTTCGGAAATTCCAAAAGTCTAGAAAGCTAATTCTGAGCAGAACAACTAATTATGTGTCCAAGGACTATTTAAACGATGAGAATCCAAGGGATCGAAATTTTCGCCAATTAATTTTTTTATGAAATCTAGTATTTTGTGATATATTGCAAATTTATGCAACACACACTGCATCCGAAAATCCTCGCGCAACCGCCGGACGGCTTGTTTTACATATGTAAATGTAACATAAATGAACTAATATTACAAATAAAAAAGATTGAATCAAAAATATTACAAGAGCTCGTAGTTTGAAACACACTAGAGAGCATTAGTTAAGAAGAAAATAACCTTTTATAAAAATATTATATTTGACGCTACTACTGGAAAAAAAGTCAATCACAGATAAAGTATTGTTAAGAATTAATAAATGGATTGGTAGTAGAGCATTTTAATTATAAAAAAAATATTTAATGACAAAAGCGGCCGCCGGGTGCCCGCTCAGAATATGGAATTGAAATAACAAGTTATGTCACATACCTGAAAAATCTTATCTGGGCATAAGTTGAAAATCACTGTACTGCACTTTATCAATACACAGACAAAATAACATTTATTTACTCGTGTATCTAAACAAAATTAAATACTAAATGATTACTGCACGAATGTTTTTTTTGTTAAATTAAACACTGATCATAATTGAACGATAAAATTCGCATTTTAGGTTAAAATATTAGCAAATGTAACAGTTCAAATTGTAACACGTCCAGAAACGGCGAAGCGGTGAGAGGCTTTGGCGCCAAAATAGTGAAATGACAAACTTGAGCGGGAATGTAAGGTCGGCCAAGATGGCGGGGAGCTGTAAAGGCGTTTACACAAGAAGACTTAACATTCATTCAGACCATCTATATAAATGCTTCAGAAAAAAACGCTGTAGCGTTAGAACTGCTGAGTTCTCTCGTGCAGAGGGTGTTATTTATAAATAAAATTCTATTGAAAAGTTATATTAAAAAGTTATTAGGTACATATTATAATTTATAAGGGGTAGTATTTTTACCCTCGTTTCACATTTCATTACTATTCTGACCTTTATTATTAATATAATTCATAAAATTCACAAATGTCAGTTTTTAAAGATCCGCTTCTGAAAATAAATGTTCTACTTCTTAAATTCAACATATTCTGTTGCCGGAAGTCAAAAACACCTTCTCCGCAAGAAAGTACAGTACGTGGTCTACAGATCAGACAGATACAGACGTTGTAAAAATTTGTGCGTCTAAGACTTTTCAGAACACATTCCCATTCTCAGACAAAGCTAGACGATAGCAAACAGAATGCTTAACATGCGCTTCAAATCCCAACGCTCATGATAATTTACATATAGAGTTGTTGAACATATTGTTAAAAATTAAGTGATACTTTTTTAAATTATGTAAAGAACGACGTATAATGTAGCTACATATGTATGTGTAACATTCTTCTCATATTTGTATGTAAGTAACGATGCCTTTTGTTGAGAAAAAATAAAAACTTTAAGCACAGTGTTGATTCTTGTTAGAACTTGTGGTATTGATTTTTGTAAAATTTACTTATGTATATGAAAAAAGATGAATGATTTGAAAAAAGCATAAAAGTTGCAGGCAAAATTTTTTCACGTATGTAGGCAGCCTATAAATGTACTTAACATAATTTTATTAAGGCATATGTAATGAGCGAAGGTCACCTGTGCGGTAATATTTCGATAGTCATTTATTTTCTTTAAAAAATATTTATACTATGCGGAAGTTAACGAATAGATTTTTTTATATCTGAGACCACTGTATTGATTTATTGGAGTTAATTAGTAGGTTCACGCAGGTGCGCTTACGAGTACGGTAAGACAAAAAAATATATAGGTAATTAAGTAGCTGGAAATTTAAAACCCTTGATCAAATAGTGAATTTCGCAAATAACAATTGATTCAATCCTAAATGAATAAAGTAATAATATTCACATTTTTATTTACATAATATATTGATTATGCTTTATGGTTCCAGTTGGTGTTTCAGAGCAGCATCAGGGAACAGAGAAAATTGCAGTATTCATGAACAGACTTACGTAAAATGGTCATCGAAATATCTGTCTGGCCCGTTTGATTGACTCATAAGTGCTGTGGCTAGTGAACCTGAGTGTTCAGCCGAGGGTCGTAGGTTTGATACACATTCAAAAAAATTATAAGCACAAGTACTTGTTCTGTGTTGGATGTAAAAAATATGTATGTATGTCTATATGTAGTTTATCAGCTGTCTGGTCACCGTAGCACAGATTCAGTCTAGTATCGGATAAGACGGCCGTAGGTAGATAGGCATATGAATAACACAAAATATTTAATATTCTATTACAGATGTATTTGTCTTGTAACTGATTTAAACCGCAACTTGTGTTATTATATCGCCATAGCGGTTGATGAAACACCTACCGAAACATCGAGCTCATCTTATAACAAAATTGGGTATGAGTCGTATTATCAGCTGACATTCACGCGGTTTCTGATCTGTGAAGCAACGCTGGCGGAAGAGGGGCGGTGGCGCGGAACAAACGCAAGCCTTGCGACATCTGCGAGCAGCCGTGTTGATTGCTGATCAAGTCGAGATTTGAAAAACTTTTATGGTCATTACTTTTGTAACTTAGATAAATGACTTTGATATAACGCAGTAGTTACATTTCAAATTGAACACAGATTGTATAAAAACATACATATGTATATGGGCAACGTGGTATATCATATTATTGTATCACATATTTTTGGTACTCTATAAAATATGCATTATTATTGTTCTCTATTATCATAACTAATAAATATAAATCATAACATCCCTAACTAATATTATCATAACCCATGTGATTTTTATTTTATATCTTATTAGTGTATTCGATTGCGTCTATGAGTAGAAGATACTTGGATGACTTAGAATAGATATAGAAAAATAATTTTAGTCGACTTTTTGGTGCCGAAAATAATACCGAACCAAAAGCCTCACACGAAGTCATATCATTCGCGAACATCTTTTCACTCGAGCCACCGTCCGTTGCAATGTTCCTTGGGTAGTGTTGGATAATAAAATGCAACGAAAATCCAGAATCATCTAGAATTTTGTATTCTTCAATAACGATTTGTGCAACTTTCGAATGTCTCGGCTTTTTGCAAAACGTAACGGAAGATTTATCTTAGGTTCAATTCAAATTCTTGCACCGTAAATATCTCGAATGGCAAGGAACAGATACTCATGCAAAAGTATGGGTTGTCTTCGTTAATTTCGGGTGACTTCCGATCTAACACAGGCAATTGACTATATTTTACACTGATTAATACTATACAGCGATGAATTAGCAACATAAAATGAATAACAAATGTGTTATCGGTATTAAAGATACTCATGTGATAACGTTGCAACTTTCCCGAAAAATAATATGTCAAACATATATGACCTATGGCCAGTCAAAGATAAAAACACAAACTTTCCGTACCAATTTAATAACAATGATATACAATCGGAAATACGTATGTACAATTATAGCAGCAATTGCGTTTATAATTACGTCGTATTACAAAAAGCTACATCCATTCTAATCAATTACAATACAAACAAACTTCTATACGGTGAACTACACCACAAGATCGAAGCAATAAAGGTTATATTAGATTGCATTTTCGTGCTATACTTTCTGATATCAACTCGGAAATGTAGATCAGGGTTTGCTGCCTTTCAAATGAAGGTATCTAGGACTGTACCTTCGACAATAGTTACATATTTAAAATTGTCACTATAAACAATTAAAGTTTTGTAATCACTTTCATGATTATTTTTATACCAGCATGATCTGCATGTTCCGGAAGAATCACTCAAAGTGAAATATGTATATATTTAAAAGAAGTATTCATTTTGCATATAAAAACCAACATACTTTGACTTAGAGAATGTGCCACGGAACCTACAATACTAGATACTCTACTAAATGTGTAACCCACGAACACACGTACACATTATCACATTCACACCTTTGTTTCATATTATACCTAAACAAAAAAAGCAACATTTGAAAATTTGTCATCGTCTACACTATCTTTTTCGACAACATAATCTAGGGAATTTAACAAATCCAGTCGTTTCTTTGACATCACATCTGCCAAGGTTAATTTATTCACTTTGTTCGTGCCATCTACGTAAATTTCATCTGTTATGTCACTCAAGTTTTCGTCATCCTTAGCTTTGCCTTTTCTACTAGGAGAAACAGTCATAGTTTTAGGAGTAGTTAAAATAATTTCTACTTCTTTTAATTGTTTAGGATCCTTAAAATTTTCTTCTATCCAGTCTGTGTTTGCTTTTGCATCGACTAAGAAATTGTTGCCTTTGTTATCCGGTGTAGAACTTTTACTTTTAAGGTTATGAGATTCTATGTGTATCACTTTACGAAATATAACCGAACTATCGGTTGTTGTATCTAATATTTCAGCCACAATACTTGAAGTAGTGTAAGGTATGTCCTCGCTATCGTCGTCTTCATTTACTTTATATTTCATAACTTTGTTTTCTGTATAGTAATTACTATTAACAGAATTTGTCTCTTTTTTATAAGTTCCCCTAGCCGTCGTACCTACATCAGTGTACGACATTACATCATCCTGTTTCTGGCCTGAACTTGGCGCTTTACCGGATTTAAATTTCTGATAATTTTCATCAACACTACCATCATTATCATCATCATCGTCGTCATCGTATGACTGATACGTTCTAATCTTATTTTTACCAGTCTGTGATGAAACACTTTCTTCTGTTAGTCTAGCGCTCGAATTAGAATGATAATAACTGTCCTTGAACGATTTCATTATACTAGCAGTTCTAGTCACATGAGTCCTTTCAGTCATATAATTGAGCACCTTCTTTTTAATTGGATTGATATCTGGCGCGCTCTTAATAGCTTCCAACAGTAGATCAATGCCATCGCTAACTGCAAAGTCATAAAACAAAAAATGTATGCTATTAAAAAGTACAAAATTACAGTCTAAAGTTATGTTCAGCAAAATGATGCGATAGCCATTCGTAAAACTACAGCCACACCCATAGTACGAGTTATTGACTATTCCTGATTGAAGCGGTACCTATGTAGATGTGCATAGTACGAAAAAAATTACAATCTTAAAACTAACAAATTGATACTCAACCAATTTTGTTCGAACGATTTTTTATCAATACCTCAACCATTATGACTCATTGTCGTGAACTTTATAGGTTTTATCACATGGTGAACTAAATCTACTCACACTGCTAATTAATAATCTCAAAATAACAATAGAATGAATAACAATATTACTGTTGTGATTGCGTATCGGATAGAAGTCCATTTGGCAGTCGATATTTTGAAAATTACGAGTACCTATATGGTGGTGAATGGTCTATATATCATTTCAGACTAATGTTTTCAGCACCGTTCCTAGACTTATTATATAAAAATGATGGTGAATATTATAAAGGTAACTAGCGCTGTGTCGTAATTTAAGTATTTACACATGGTATTAAAAAAAATCTGCAGAGTTCGGAGTGAAATATTAATGATGCTTAATAAGGATCTTACTTCCTAACGAACGTATTTAATTTTGGTCACGAGTAACCCAACATCTTTGGTCAAATAGACATAGATACATATATCAAGACATGATAGCAGTGCAAGAAGAAATAGACTACATTTTAATTAGCCTAAACTTGGTCTATGGTCTAACATACATGAATAGACAAATATTTCAGAAACTAACAGACTTTTAAATTAGTCATTTAATATTCATGATGGATTTGGTTGCTTTTAAAAAAATACAATTCAAACTATTTTATAACCAATAAAACATTTTAACACATATTTTCATATACCCAATAATGAACAATCTTTGAGTGATTATAACTTGTATATTATGTTTATTATGCCTGTCCATTTTTTAACTAATGATCACTAAAAAAAATTATTTACCTGGGGGATTTGCAGGTGCATGTCTTCTTAGTAAATATTCGATTAATCTTAATAAGTACTCCATAGCATCCTCGTTATTTATTGTATTCCTCTTCTTCCGTTGTGGAACAATCAGCTTTTCCGCCATAATCTTTAACTTTTTTATATTTTTTATTATGTTAGCTGAATTAGTCTCCACGACATTACTTTTATTATTTTTTATATATTGACCCACATTTATATTATCTTTATATTTGAAGTTCTTCTCCAAATTATTTAATAGAGAATAAATTTGATCCGTAAATTTATTTTGAAGGGCATTGTAGTTCAGGATTATTCTCTTAATTTTTTTTATTTTTTGTCTCGTTGGGTTGCTGTGTTCTATCATTTCATTTATATATTTATGATTGTCGTTATCCGTCATTATAATATTTGTTAAATTGCCATGATTGTTATTGTGATACATTATTATTTGGATAACATTATCTAATATTATGGCGAATTTTTTAATCGACTTAATAAATACTTGGACGTTGTCTTTAATGTAATTTATTGGAATCCGCTGATCGTTTGTAAGTTTCTCAGTATGATTGTCGAATTTGTTTTTCATAATTCTGTTAAGCTTATTGATCATTTCCGACGAATTATCTGACTCGCTATTAACCTGCGATTCATTATTATTCATTCCTAAAATATGTAATAATCTTTTGATAGTTCTAACAGTTTTTAAAATCTTTTCACTTTCATTTCGTAATTCATAAATATTTATACGTAATTTGTTGTTTTCTTTGGAATCTACTCTATAATGTCTGTCATTTGTGTTATTTAATCGCGTTATCTCGAAATTGTTGCAATAAATATATATGCTATCAGATTTTCTCCTACGGTTATTGTGAAATATTTTCTTGAATAGTCGCTTAAGTTTCGTCAGAATAGTGTATTTCTTAGGATTACTTAGAACATTTGTTATATTGTTTCTATCAGTACCCAACAGGGATTGAAGAACGGTCAGAAATTGATCACTACGTTCAACATTCTTATTCTGGTTGTATTTTTCTTTCTTAAGATTGTATATCGTATTTTTAAATGTCATGTTTTCTTTTTTAATTTTTTCTCTTTGATTTTTCAGTATATCAGTCATATTGGCAATATCACTCGTGGAATTTATTGTTAAATTAGTTATTTCGGTTGATAAATTAACTGTGTCTCGGGCCACATTGTTAGACGTCCAAGGAGCCGCTGATGGTTTGTTCTTATGTGATCCGTAAAAAGTGCTAAGGTTATTAGCATTATAATAAATTATTCCTTCTTTAATACTATTACTTTCTTCATAAATTTTATTATGTGTCAAATAAACGTCCCTGTTGCTTACCAATCTTAACGGATCAAGTACAAATTTATGCTTAGGGGAATTTGTAGTAGAAGTAGAATTATCTAACCAATTCATATGTGTTTTATTGTATTCATCTACAAATATAGTAGAATGGTTTTCTGAAACATTAACAAGTATTTTAATACATATATTTATAGTATTCTTTAAAATTCATATAATTGCACTCTCTTACCTGCATAAGATGTATTAAGATAATTTGTGTTCGAAACATTTCCATTGAAAGTCACTTGTCTTTTATGTCTAACCTTTTCATTCTTCGTGTTTTGAACTTTTGATTTAACTGTGGTTCTTACATTTGTTTTATTAACCCTCGCCTTTGATGTACGTTTTGTCACAAATTTCGGTTTATTTTCTGTTTTTCCTTGTTTTGTCATTGACCGTCTTTTGACTACTTTATTGACATCTTTTGAAGTGTTGTTTGTTTTCTTTTTAATATTTTTCATCATTTTCTGCATAGAAGCCATAAATTGCTTTACGACTTTTTGAGCTACTTCTACTGTGTTATTTCTTTTTGGTTTAACCTTACTCTCTTTTGCATTTACAGGGTTATTTGTCGAAAAATCTTTTTGATTAAGAACTGGTTTTCCAGACACTTTTTTCTGACTTGGGCTAGCTTTTTTTACTTTTAGCTTCGTTTTAGGCTTATTAACTGATGTATATTTCTTTACCTTTGTAACTTTTACTGGGTCGATCATTTGCTTGTTATTGGCTAACATTTGTTTCAAATGGTTCCTTCTACGACTGAGTGTGTTTAAAGATTTCCTGGTATATTTTTCTGGTGATTTCGTTGATTTTGTACTAGGTTTCACAGACGAATTTTTAGATTGCCTCTTAGCGATTCGATTACTGAGAGGTCCTCGATGTTTCGTTATCTGTTTTTTACCTTTCTCTGAAACCACATTTTTGCATGTAGGCTGATATCTCATAAATTAATTAACTTCGTTCTTATTTATATTTTAAATGTTAGTATGATGACACTTACTATCCGGACAGAAGCTTAATATGTGACAATCCCAGCGGCCATTTGCGTCACAATCACAAACAGTACATCCGATACACCAGTCAGCTGGAAAATAGCTGAGTTGGTCAATTTTTGATTATCCGTCATTTAGTTGGAAAATTTAAATTAAGAATTGATCAAAAGTTACTTTATTATCGCATACCATAAAGCTTCAGCAAATTAAAATTTTAAAGAAAACATAAACGGTTTTGAGTAAAACAATTACAAAATAAAAACATTGATTGAATTATCCTTTTCAACTATTTATGTATCTTCAATATTTGATCAATGTCCCAGCGTATCGGTGTAGCGACTAAAGTACCAAGAGGTCCCTTATTGACTGTTCTTAAAACGATTTGTCTGCAGACCCAGTCCAGTGTCACGTACCCGGTGGACATCCATCGCTGAAGCTGGTCTCGTAAGGCTTGCACTGTTCAGGAGATTGTTTGTTGAAAACTGAAAATCAAAAATATGTTATATAATCCCCTATATACACCACCAACTTGCACCCGTTTACACTCGGTGGGGTAAATTTTTTGTAAACTATTGACTGCTTATGGCTTATAATAGAACATAGTAAAATAATTCTTTCTTCGAGCTGAAATTATGAACACAACAGGCGCATACAAAAATTGTTAAAATACTAAAATAACAGAGCATACAAATATTCAACTTAACTCATTATGGTTATAACGCTTAAAAAGTTAACAAAATACAATATTAACAAAAACCAGGTGCCTACTATTGTGTTTTGTTAAGAAATTGTAAATAAGTTTTTTCCTTTAAAATAGGGAAATCGTAAGCTAACAATTAAGTTATGTACGCGGTACTGGGAAAGGAAAATCCTATGCACACTTTATTAGACTCTCTTCGTCGCAGGATACTGCGTGGGTGATTAAACGAACTATTAATTCAAGGTTACAAACCTTAGGATACTATTTGTAATACAAAGAAGCCTGCAAATTTGACACACGAATATAAATACGTAAAACTGTTAGACATGCGAATGAGAATTAGCTTTTGTTATAAACATATGTAGAGTTAGTAGTGTCTGTCTTGTATCCAACAGCGGAACGGGTGGGGATTGTTGAGCGTAATAATTATGATATTATAATCTAATTTTTATTACAAAAATAAATAAAAGGCAAGCATACCCCCACACACACACACGTAGACACCTTACGTCTAGCAGTTTTGTGACACTCTATATAATTGTTGGATATATTTCTTCGCCTCAGGAGTAACTTGAAATCCCTTGACATTTGATAAACCGGCCCGCTACACATATCAAACCACTCCACTCTTTTTTACACAGTTCTGCTTGACATTTTTATTAAAGTAAACTATATATATATATATGTATATGGAATGAGACGGATTAGGCCATAGTCCACCACGCTGGCCAAATGCGAGTTGGTAGACTTCACACACCTTAGAATTTTTTTTTTAATATGTGCAGGCTTCCTCACGATGTTTAATGTGTTAATATTAACGATGTTAATGTTAAGTGATATTTAATGTTAAAACGCATGTATGTATATATATA
>DWQQ01000409.1:0-11679 GCA_018244775.1 Oxynetra roscius flavomaculata
CAATAGAACTAATAATATATTTTAAATATGTTAAACGTAACTCACAATTTTAAGAATGACCTCACCTTCGCAGTACAGGGCTTGACATGAAGTGCACACGCCACACCCTTCCATACGTCGCTGTTACACTGACTCGAATTCTTCAGTGGCAACTGCAGTCCGGCTATTGACACAAACCTGAACACAGTTTTGGACAGTTTTGGTTATAATCAACACATCACATTAGGTTATAATTAGCACGCCGAGTTGTTTCAGCATTTAAAACGCCTCAAATACTTAACAAGGAACAGAATCATTTCAAAAACTGTTAGTACCGAACTTGATACATTAGATTTGATCAAACTTCAGATATTAAGGGAGACGAATGGCACAAAGGCGAAGCCGCTCATTGAAATTCAGTTTGGATTTATTTATAATAAATACGATATGTAGATGATTTTCATTTCTCACCCACTACCCTTCTGCTCGGCGACGGCTAAATGAGCGTCTAGATCGGCTTGAGCACTGCACGACCTGAACAAGCTGGTCGGCCGGTTGTTGAGTTGACTGCAGTACGTGAGACCCGCACAGCCGAGGGTGCAGGGAGTATCCACTGGGATAAAGAAGAAAAAATAAAAGAAACTACTGGCTAAGTACACGAGGACAATTCATTGCAGTACCTACTGTGAAAACATCTGGAGCATAATTTCTATAGAGTATCGTCAATATAAAGAACGAATAGAAAGAATGTGTTAATATATTAGAATATAGTAAAACTTCGACCTGTGCTGTTAAATTTATCGAACATGATAAAATTACCTTCTTCTATGCATTCTGCTAGCTCCAGCTCTTGAGGATCTCCCATGCATTCGTTATAGAATTGCCGCCAGTTAGCTTGCCACTCGTTGTTGAAGGTACTGAAGCAAAGCTTTCGGCAATTTATTGTTACCGCCTGAAAACGACACGCAGAATAATAAATAAAAAAATTGTCTCAAGCACTGCATTTGGAATCATTAAATACTACCGTAGTCTAGCTACCTTAGCGTTCCTTATTTAGCATAATTTAAATTATAACTATTGTTAGAAGTTTGTATGAATAGTGTATCCTGAAGATGAAGATTATCATCGAAAAGCATAAGTACAAGATTCTTTCCTTCTAGTTTCATGGCAGAGATAATCCGATTTGAATAGGACATACAGTGTTCGGTCACTAAATTAAGACCTCAAATCTTCTCATTCCGCGAGAAGATGCGTACAATCGACAAGGGAACAGTAAGGGGATTGCTGTTGATTATATATTTGCCCTTACACTATCCGGTGGCTTTATGGCTGTTTGCTACATCTGTGAAACAATAATATACGAGCAACCGAAACGAGCTCGGGAACTTTCGTGTTTCCCGTGGGAGTGCTATATCATCATGTTGTCATGCCATCACAATTACTCATATTTCTTTCCGGAATTGATAATGTATGTATATACGAGTATATGTACCCATAAAATATAACATTCAAAATCTTGTCAAAGTAACCAATTGTACTATCTCAACCACGCGAAAATATCGCGGATACTACCAACATCTATTACTGAGTAACAGCAAATATCAAAGCATAAACATTACCAAAAATAAATGAAATGGACTTTGTTTAAAGTTAACAATGCGATAAATAGATATCTTGATCTAAAAACCTAAACTTGTCGTTTTGATACAAATCATTAGGGCGTTACAGCTGAAAGCAATTACATATTTGTATACAATTTATGTTGTATACAAAATATTTCGTTTAAAAGTTCAGATACATGCATATATAAATGTTAATTATGCAATATGCACAGGAATTCATATCAAGATATAAAAAATTGTGGGCTCTAGTCATGGAACTAATCATAAAACATAAATAAAGTGAACTTTATCAGTGTAAATTTATTTAATTGAATTGTTGCAATTGTCACCTTCTGACAGCAATGCAATTTTGCCACATCATGAGGTATAACATCTTTGGTATCCGGCGGGGAATCTTTTCTCAGGAAACATTGCCACATGCCTTCGTGAATGGCAATCACTCCACACTCCTGCGAGAGCGCCTCGGCGATCTCCTGTGACTCTCCGGTGCGTCGGAGCACAGTTTCACAGGTAGACCGGCATTCTTGACTCGAAGATTCTTGGCAGCAAGGTAAATCTGAAAATACCACTTGTGCTGTTCAGCTGGTTCATTATTTGCACCATATCCTCTGCTCTAAATACAACAATAACAGAGTAGAGAAATCATAAAATTAATAAGACTACATTATCTCCTATTACCGTTTTCTTGTATTATTCCATCAATAAAACATCAAAATATCATCTTTAGGCATTCACGCTCTCGTTAATAATAGAATGACCTAGACAAAAAATTATGCAAATCAAAACAAGTACCCACTTGTGTGACTACCGCCCGACTAGGCCGCTGGTACACTGCAAGATACGTAGCCGACATCGGTTCGGATTGTATATATTACTACTTGATTCAATAGTACGTACATTTGGAAGTATCGGTGTGAACTGTGGACGCGGTCAAGTCCCGCAAGCAGTGGAGCAACGCAGGCGAGTGTTCACAGGCGTCGGCTGCGCGTTCTTTAGCGCCGCTCTCGCGCACGCCTCCTCCGTGCCACAGAGCGCGCTGGCAGGACTCGTGGCAGCCTAGTGATTGTGTTTGTGCTGTGAATCAATTTGTGGTTATCGCATAATGTAGTTCACACTTCTATTGTTGCTTTGTTAGACACGAACTTCTCTTAGACTAAGAAGTATTATGTTATACACTGGCGCGCCGCCCAAGTACCTACCGATTGGCAGACTTCATACGCCTTAGAAATATTATGTAATCTTTAGTGATTTATTGAAGGAGAATTAATTAATTAATTATTTGAAGAATATTGCTTATAAAAACAATTTATTTTTATATTGATTTATATTAGATCTATTTTACTTGTATAGATATGTTCTACTATTGTACTGTACATTTAAAGAGTATGTTACTAGGGCAATGTAAGTATAAAAATTAATGCTTTATCGGAACACTATATAACCATTACTCAAATACCGAGTACTGCAATTAAATCATATCAAACAAACGATAACCTCAAGATGTGATGTGTAATTTAACCGATTCAAAATAGAATGCAATTTCGTTATCGCTGTTTATTTAAGATTATCGCAATTTTACTTGTAATTTTACGTATGTGTGACTGTATAAATATTATGCCAGCAAGAATTTTTTATTCATTGTTGTATGAAATAAGACTCGGCTGTGTATGTATGCAAAAGTAAAATTCTACTCATAATCTAACAGTTGTAATAAATTATTAGCAATCTATCATATCATCATATCAACGATTTACTAAATGTATTCAATGTGGTTATAAAAAAACATTAAGACATTATTATTAACACAATGAAATGATTATCAACACAATGATCGATTTAATTATGGTGTTCTTTGAAATGCATTATTAAATTGTAAAAAAGGCTTTGAATGAAGAATTTCAATGTTTTTGTCTAGCGCCAAATGTAACGATGTACGATAATTCTACAAGTTGAATGATGAATTGATATTTTTAAGACCGATGGCAAAGTGGTTGTCGCAAGTGACTGCTGAGCCGGGGGTCGTGACTTCGATTCCCATTCAGGACAAATATTTGGGTGATGAAGAGAAGCACTTTTTTATCTGGATGTATGAACATATCTATATAAACATATATTTATATAAATATATATGTACAGGTTTTTCAGCCGTCTGTTAACTATAACATAGTCAATGCCTAAATGTTAATTTTGGGATCAAATAAATGGCAGACTGTGGAAATGTACCAAGATATACTTATTATTAATGATATGAGATATAAAGAGGAAAAACATACCACAACACCATTGGGCTTCTTGTTGGCGTTGGACGCAATCGAAGAAGGCGATCTCGTCGGACCTTCGGCAAGCCGGGGTCAGCGCTCTCGCGTCGCCGGCAGTGGCGCACGCGTGCCTGCAGGACGCCGAGTGTCCCAGGGCACAGCACGCACGGCCCCACCACCGAGACCCAGATACCACTTCTAAAACACACACACATACAGTGGCAGATTTACACACATGCCGCCAGCACGCTATTCAAATTTTGCCGCTGCTACCGACCTCTGCAAAAGTATGTATGGATCTGATACATTTTTAAATATATAAATGCGAATATTTTTCATTTCTGTCAGACAAAAACAATGATAGCAGCAAATTTGCCGCCTCCAAAATATGTCGTTCTATGCTCCAGCCAACTCACCCTGATGGTTAATCCGCCATGCTACACATAAGCAATAAAGATGAATCAATATTTTGTAAATTATGACTTCGTAAATGGTCGCTTATTCAAACGCAGTTGAAAAGATGTGAAGATATTGATAATTAATGAGTTATGTTATTAATACTGCTATCATAGGGACATACATGGTTTATGTTCACTCGTAATGGAAGGAAAATCATGAGATTCATACGTACTTCAAACTCTAAAGTACTGTATTTAATAGCACTGTAATAACACAAAGCAAAGCACTTTAATCCAGACTTTAATATCCTGTTCCGAGATCAAATGTTAGTTTTGGAAGCTCATTGAGTTTATCCTCAATAATTCATTACGTTACTAGGAAGCTTATCAAAGTGGGCTAGGTTGCTTTTGCTACGAATAATTTGATTAATAGTAAGTTTCGATTAAAAATAAAAGAATATTTTATTCATGAGCGGGATATTACGATGGAATGTAAAATCTGTGTATTCTATTTAAAGTTGTTTGTTTATTCTGTCCGCAGAATATTATTTCTGAGCGCATAATAAATACATGGCAAAAGCCGGTTACTTGGCATTTAAAAAAATATTTCGACTTAATTCGCGTTCAGAAGCTTAACATCACTTTTCGGCTGGCTTAACATAAAAATTCCATCATGAGTTTTACCTATTCATGGACTATCGCTTAAATTATCCAAAAGCAAATTAATTACACGTTTTTTGACAAAACTGCATATAAATGGAAACATCTCAATAGCTAAATGATCAATTCAATTATCGTATGCTTCGAAATGCATTATGCGATTCTAAATAAGGCTTCGCGGCTTATTGCATAACAAAAAGCGATCACTGCCACCGGATGAATGGCCCAAAACAAAAATTATAATCGTGTGAATGTGCATTGAAATTACCTTCTTGAAATTATCATGAATATATTCTTCTACCCACCTTGTATTGTTTGATTCATGCATATCCAGAACTCTATCTGCAAAGAGAAAAGATAATGATCCATGGATCGATGATTTTTTTTTATTCTTCAATACATTTATTTCATTGGTCTATTTTATTTGATGGTAATTCGATACGAGGTAACCTTAGATCGCCTCGAAAACCTTCCCAATTACAATACAATACCAATAGGCGGTTTATTGACTGCCGTAAAGAAGGTACAATAATGGGCACAGATGTGTGTGAATAAACCGTATCGCCTTACAGGCCTCCTTCGGTTATAAAGCGGACGTATTAAAAACTAAAAAGTTAAGCCCATTCAGTGATGATCGTAAAAAATTTAAATCAACATCACACAAACATCATTGAAATTGCTGTGTAAAATTCATAAATCACTTCAAAGTGAACATACATTACGTAATGTAATTCAAGTTGTTACTCACTAAATGTGGAGCGCAAAATTTGTAAATATTATGTATCCTTTCTTCCCTCATCGGTGAATCTGATGCTATTTCAACTAGTGACATCTGAAACGAAAATGCTAAAAATAACAGCCAGTAAGAAAACACTGAAAAATACAAATTTATTCATAATAAAATTCTTTTCATCTGAGTGCCTTTCAAAACTGCGTTAACTAACGTTTTCAACTTAGGTACTCTTATACTTTTCTTGTTATTAGTCATTTGAGTAGTTTCAAGATTCGAAAGGGTCGCTTTGAAAACTTTCAACTTACTCCCCAAGGAATGAGTTAGTTGGTGATTTATTCTTCTTCGGTGTTCGATCACGATTCTGTTTGTCGAGCGAGAGTTTTTTCACGAGCTCGATATCGAGCAACGTGAGCGCGTTAGCGCACGTGATTGGTTGTTTCGTACGTTCTCATTATTGTCACCGGACGGCGCTGTTTCAAACTCACACAAATTGTGGTTTACGTGAACGCGATCTAGCAGGTAGAAAAAAAGCACGCACTCGACGCACAGTATACTTGTATAAAATGTATTACTTTCTGCAACGATATAAAGTTAGAAATAGGGTAACGTCAAACGAAATAATGTAATTTGCGTGATTTAAGTGATAAATACTAAATAGTCTTTTGAAAAGTAGTAGATAAACTGAGAACCTGTCGCAACGTCGCCGAAAACTTAAGTTACCTTCAACGGTTATTCATCAAAACTTTATCGACTCAACATTCAGTCTACGAACATATAAATGATTATTGGGATTAGAATGACATCGTATCAATCACATTACACCAAGTTGAAAACTTTCAAACACTTTTACGAACAAAAGGGGGCTATTAAGACAAATTTACACTCTACTGTCTCATCCTATTATATACATATATTTGTGCTGAATTCGTGAAACTAAAACCCACAATAGGGTTATAAGCAATTACATTCACTAAACGGTGACTTCAGACTTTCTGATTTACAAATAAACATTCTTAAGCCTTGTTTATTTCCCCTAAATCTACGGATCAGAAGCGCCATCAGTAATCGCACATGTTTTATACTTTTCTTTTGTTTTAGAAATAAATTTAGCGGGGCATAAGCGATAAATCAAATGCCAGACACTTAGCCGTAATAAAATTTATTCAACGAGAGGGATCTGTGTTCGAATCGGTATAAACACATGTCGGCCCGTTATTGGGGCACGTTAGACGCGCCTAATGAAATTAATTAACTTACGAACACATTCCGGCCACCCGTCCTCATGTTCTGACGGTGTCGTATCTAATTACTAACAGACAATTTGGTTACATCTGTGTTTTTATGCGACGAAGCTTCCTGAACGAACTGTCGACGCAAAGAGCAGGAAGAACATAACAGATTTTATCTGACTAGTACTCTGCAATGTATATAATACTGGTACGATAAAATAAGGAGGAAGAGATATTACATGTATTGCCCAGGTCAGGGGCAAGTGTGTGAAATTATTTAACGGCCCCGGAGGCATGTGGGTATAGTCGGGTCAATTTCTCAGTTATGATAATCTCCGCAGGCAACAAAGCAAGAACGCTTTGTTAAGTTAGGTACTAAACTGCGTCTAGTTTAGTTTTTCTCGCGTAAACGTCGCACTGTATCAAATTATTTATTTATTTAAACTTTATTGTTACACTTTTATTATAAAATTGTCACAAAGGGGGGAACCTAATTGCATTATCCACCAGTCAACCCTGAGTGAATGGTAAATGAGTGCGGCAGGTGTAAATATGTCAGATAAACAAAATTATTAACCAAATGACCGCGGTATATAAATACATACAAATAACATAAACAGACAGTGTATGGCCAAAAACAAATTAAAACATGAATCAAAATTTACGTAAGTTTTTTTTAAAACAATTATCACCAATAAATACCTTTCAGCCTTAATTAATCCCCCAATGAATAATTCATTTTACATCATTTGCCCATCCGTACCGAAGCAAATTGATGGAATATAATCCAAGTCTCCTCACAATTCCATAAGAAATCTTTGTCCAGCGGTGGGATATAAAATTGTAGAAACCAACGCTATTAATATTAATTACTTTTATACTTCATACTAGTACGATCAGAAAGCAAACTAACTATTTAAAATTGAATCTTCTATTTTATAAATATAATTGTTTTTCGAACAATAATTTGAACTTGCGACCTTGTTAGCGTCAAATTGCACACTATTACAAAATTGCGAACCTATGTATGTATGTGTATATACTTAATTATTGTTCGTTATCTTGAGGTCACTGTTTAATCGCGGTGAATAATATTGTTTTAACGTCAACCATTTGTATCGTTCAATTGCTGTACCCGGGTTTCCTGTCATAATGACAAGGCTTAAGGTCATAGTCTGCCACGCCAACCAAGCGCCAATGACTTTACACGCTCTGTCAGAACATTATGGAGAACTCTAAGATATGCAGGTTTCCTGGCGGCATTTTCATTTACCGTTAGAGCAAAGTTATATTTAACTTAGTCTAAAAACGCACTTTGTGAAGAAAGGTCAGGTCACGCCAGGAGTCGAACCAAGTACGCCGGAGTGAGAAGCTCAATTCTAAACCACAAAGTTAACGCTGCTATTGATATTTTTATAATATTGTATACGTCATTGCAACGACAGCGTCATAACTTATACTATGCCGTTGAGAAATAAGATGTTAATGGGTGATTTAATACACCATCATATATGTAAAGGCACCTACATACATCATTTTAAGAACATCCTGAGTTCACACATTATCTACGCACAGTGTTAACGGGGTTATCTCCGAGACCCACATTCTTAAGCGATGACGAAGATTTACGACCTGACACTTGACGCTTTATAAAAACATTTTGAGGAGAGCACTGGTCGCTCCGCTCCTCTCATATTGTTGTGTTTTACGCAATTTAAGAGGGCTCAGGCGACCTATTTTTAAACGGCTCTAATTAAACATTTTACGTGATACGCCACGTTGATTTGACTTACTACGTTGGATATTTCATATAATTTGTAGCATTTGATCAAATTAAAAATCATATTTTATACTTACAACTATTACGAAGATAGTGGCATAAAATTATAAATTATCTATTCGTAACATCATAAATAAGATTTACGATTCGCCATTTAGTTGCTGACTGTACAATTATGGAACCAAAATTAAACAGAAAAATAGTTGTAATTGAGATTTATATAATGAAAAAATAAGACAGATATTATTTCACTCTTTATCATATCTTTAATGTTGAATGGTTAGAATTGAAATTCTGATGAATTATAATAGTCACAAAATATTAATAATAAGTAGGTATATAAGTAATTATTATGGTCAAATAAAAAACATTGCAATTAAAATTTCAATATTTAAATAAAACAAATGCACTCAATACTTTCAGATAAATGTTTATTACTAATTTAGTAAAAAAATTAGAATTTATTTCAATACATATTTCTTCTTTGATAGCTCTACGTAGAGCTGATGAAAATTGCGTTGTAGCTCGATAACATACATACATTGATGGAACTCTAGTATCTCATTAATGAATTCTATTATCTCACCAGTACACATCTCTACATATTGAATTATATTTTAAACACGCTTTCATTAGCTTCGCTTGTAACTGTGTAATTTGTAAGGGAATCTTACGTATCAAATAAAACTCACTACCTACGGTCGGTCCGATTTGCCTCAAAATTTATACACGTGTCAATTCCGATGACAATAAAACATTTTTAAAGTATGAATGTAAGTCCTTCTACGTCCTGGCCAGGACAAACGGGATTAAAAGTTATAATAAATCCTATACGTAAGCTAAGTCGCTAACTACCACCACCAAAGCACTCGAAAGCGATCAATTAGATCTGCGTGTTTTTTGTTTTTTTTTATTTTTTATTTAACTATTATCATTTATTTATAACCCTGCAAATATGTACGTTTAGTGTAAATGAGCAGACAGACGGAAACAAAGCCAACAGGAAATTCTTCTCAACAGCGTATCAATATGACAGCCAGCCCATAATTATTCACGTGCGACGATGGAACGAGATGAAAGCGAATATTAAGTTCATAGCATTTGGTCGATTAACCTTACGCCTCGAAGCTCGGAGCTTGGAACAATGTTCATTGTATACAAATCAGATGTCGTTTGAACAAGCTTGCGGCGACCCACACCACGCGACGCGCGCGCCGCAATGCCGTCGCTCAATTGAGCGTTATCTGCTTAATATTTAAAATATATGACATGCGAAACTAAATTTGTACATCTACCCACGTATTACACACATATTTAATGATATAATATTAGTTGAATGATAGAATATGATTTGTAGGCGGTAGAAGATGATTACGGTCCGCCCAGGGAAGTACCACCGCTACCTCTATTTCTGCCGTGAAGCAATTGTTAGTGTAACAATCTGCCAATGTGTGTACTGCAGGTGACCATCTTAGTACTCAAGAGTGACAAAACTTCTGTGACAGACCAAGAATAACACAAATAGTCCTGTTCAAGGTCGGTTACAGATGTCTATGGGCGGCGGCGGCCACCCGTGACTGCCGCATGCCCGTTTGCCACTCAGCTACAGATAAAAAAGCAGTTTTAGTTTTGTAATTTTACGCTCATATCTATAAACATGTTATCTGGAGTTGAAATTTCACTTGCAATCTTTGTGTGTGTGTATTTGAAAAATGATTTATTTTTTTCATCAAAGACGTAGTGTACTTTCAATGTATGTAGCATGTGCACACAAGTATACTTAATTTAGTATTTTTGAGTTCTGAAAGTAACAAAGGTGTTCCACTTTCCGATACAACGCTAGCATAATTATGCTGCTTATACAATAGATATTAAAAATCTTTTTTTTTGTATTCAACCCTCAGATAGAATATTCTAGAACATTTATTTACTTTGATGTCGTATCGTACGAGTCGCTGAATAGTTAGTCGTAAATGTAGAGCTAAGCTGGTTTGCTTCAGACATATTTGTGGCTTCAAAATATATATTGGAAATAAGAATATTGGTGGCACGAATATTGTACATCCGCACTCCAAAGGTCTTGTCCGATATTTTAACACTATTAGATTGTAAATCTAAATTATAAAGCAACACAACATCAAGAGATTCTTACGACACATCTAAAAAAAAAAAAATATTTACGCAAGGAATGTAGGAAGAAGGGATTTCTGGATTGACTGGTAGCGAATGCCTCTAGGCATTAAGTCCACTCTCTGTGAAACCTAGTTATAGGTGATTCAATAAAGACTAAATAAAAATAGAAAAGGGACAGAAAAGTTTGCTAACACAACAGTTAATGAGAACATTATAAAGTTATATTAAAACAAAAACATCAAGTGCTACCATTCATACGCATATGTAAAGCTTTTAATTGCATTCGCGAGCTTTCACGGCTTACGTCACCACAGCTTTGTACACATATGTATGTATGTATGTGTGTACGTCATTACTTTAACTTCATTTGTAAGCGCTAAGCACGCTCAGTGACTAACAAATGTATGCATTTTGTTCATATGAAACTCTTATATAACACTAACCATTACAAAAGGGACTTGCATAAAGAGTAATATATAGTGTTTCTTAAATGTATGTATATAATCTTAAAATGAAACAAAACACAATCCACCTATATACCTCATTTGCCCGAAATGATATTTGATTAATGATTCTGTTAACCTCATTTACACATGTATAAGTTCATCTTAAAATTGCAACCCTTTTAAAAATATATTTTATATACAACGAACCAAAGATATGAATAATTAATAAAAAACGATCAATAATCGTTAATTATATTGCATATTTGTATATTAATTATAAATGTATGCGCGACAACAAATGTAACTAGACGGTCATTGTGTTGCTATCCACGCGTCGTTCCGCCGTTCGAAAACATTGCTTTATTATTCAATCCGCGCCCGCCATTCGTCATTGGCGTCAGAATAAAAAATGTCCCGCTGTATCAGCGTTATAGGAGGTGG
>DWQQ01000410.1:0-11677 GCA_018244775.1 Oxynetra roscius flavomaculata
GCACGTCAGGTTTGTAAGGACAGAGATGTTTGGCACTCGGTGCTCTCTGCCTACCCCGCTAGGGACCTGGCGTGACGTTTATTTATTTATTTATTTATAATTTAATTTCATTTACAGGAAGTGTTATCCCTACGAATAAAACGGTATCTCCGTTGAAGTACAGGAAAACATTTCAAATCAGAACACCACTGAGACCGAAAAAAATTAAATATTCTTATAAACCTCGTAGCCGGCGCATAAATACGACGACAAAAAGAGAAATTAACGATGAGAAGTTCAATCGGAACTACATTCCGATTCTTAAGAGTCTCAGTGTATTGTTTAATAATATACTCGGTTCAAACTCAGGGGAAAATGATTACGCAGACCAATATTACAACAAACATCAGCCCATATCGAGAAGTGAAGAGTGCTCATGCGCTCATAAATCCAAACGTAAAAATAGAGAGCCAAAAGAGGGACAAAAGGCAACTATTCCTACCTCGTCTATCACCACTAAGGTCCCTTCAAAGGCGAAAACTGTCGTCTTTACCGAGACTTCCACCACGTCCTCCTATAATTCTTTCATTAATAACATCGGCTCTCTCAGACGGAATAAGAACTTATCCTTATTACCTACAGGAAATACCTCTAGCAGTCGGAGAAACAATAATGGATTCAATGAGGGAGGCATCTCCGCACATTACCGAAACTTTGAAAGACATATCGCCCGGAATAATGGAAATGATGAAAGTAATAATTCCACAAGAGAAACGGAATCCTATACAGAAAATTATAACGGAAATCCCAACAGTGATCCAGGAGACGATGCAAGTTGCAACGGATCCTGTGGAGATATTGGAAGAGATAGATATAGTGCCGAGGACACCAATTCTAAGGAAACTACCATTGAAACAGACATTATCTCGCCCACTGAAACCTATGCAAGTAATAGGGGACACGGCAATCAATTTAAAAGACTCGATAAGTTCGAAACTCGAAGCAACGAAACAAAAAGCGGAAAACTTCTATCACAATCTAATACAAGATTACGAGGACATAAATCCGAAGAAGAGAGTACAGAACTATCATGGCAAATCCAAGATCCCGAAGAAAGCGCCGTCAATGACGAACACAATATCGCCGGTAATCAGCGAGTCTTTGACAGAGATGGCTCAATGGCCTATGAAGATAAAAAACTTCGTGGAACAAATCAAACAATGAGAGTGGATGATAACAAAACACCACCAACCAGTACAAGCAATGATAAACAAAAGATTGTAATGATATATGACGGGTACAGTGTTGCAAGAGATGTGAATGGCGACAATAAATTTAATGAAAAAGCCTTTCGAATTCATGCATAACTTTATCGTTTAAAATAAAACAAACATAATAACGTATATTAATTTTATTATTCATATGAATAGTTTGTGCATAATAAATGTATATTTTTTATCGGCGCCCTTTCTTTCCTTTGCTTTTCGTAGCAGCCTGGCTTGCAGTCTGTGGTTGTTGATCGGCGGGCCTACGACAAAATTATTTAAAAATCAATGTTTTTATTCCAATTCTACTTCGACTACTACTACTACAAATACGAATACTGACAGTTTTTATAGTATATTTTAATTTACAATGATTGAACAGAAAAACTCCATTCAAGTTTGACAAGTTTCATTGAAAATTTTCAATGTGACTAAGAAGTACCACCACTTACTGGGCGAATTCATGACTGTTAAAAAAGATAAATATCTGGCAATATAAAAAAATTGACAATGTACAACTCTATAGTACATATTTCAAACATTTCAAAGAAATGTGTCTAAACATACATACATACATCTATTAGACTAATTGGTACAGAATGCCACCGGACATAGGTTTTATGACTTTAAACAAATTGCATTAAATAAATAAAATAGCACGAAAGAAACAAAATCAACCTTTACCTGTTCTGACGATTCTTCAACTTCGGTATTGATTCTCCAACAAATCTCATGATCGACTCCCTAGTCGGAAAATCAGGGTTGACTAATGTATCGTCATCATTTTTTAACTGTACACGTATTCTCCCCCGAAATAAGATTTCCTGAAATTATGTTAAGTAAATATTTGTACTTACTTTATGTAATTTAACATGTTTTTATAAATACATACAAGGGTATATAATAATTTTGAAAAAACAAAGCCACAAGTATTTAAGAAAACCAAAGAAAATCTTATATGTTGAAACTGATAAATGAACTTTGACTATTGAAATAGTCAAAGTTCATTTATCAGTTATATTATCTAAAATACTATCAGATCAGTTTCAATATATAAAATACATTTTTTTTTCCAGCAATATTTATATTTCCGCATTAAATTGGTTTACTTTTAAAATTTTGTGAACTGGGAACATGTGTTGTACAGTTCATTATTAAATATAAGTAGTTTTTTTGTAGATTTTTTTGTGGGTAATAATGAATAATAAAAAAATTAAAACACTAATCATAAATGTCCGTGGACTATGAACATATTTCAGAAATAATGCTCCAATGGTACCTCCAGTCCAAGCTACAGCTTCTAAGACATAATTGTTTGCATACACACCAACAACTAACGAAAAATTTTAAGCTGTAATGAAAATGATATCATTGCAATACCTTGCTACGTTCTCGGGGATAAAGTTTGTTCTCTACGCGAACATGCAAACCTGCGGAGAGCAGCACGTCTTTTATCTCCTGATGCGTAGGATTCTCCACACATTGAGTTCTAGGCAGTCTTCGGCCTTGTGCCAGAGTTTTCTTGCTGTTCAAATATGCCGGATAAATACAAATCCACCTGGAATTATAAATTTTACAAATACTTTTAGATTATCAACAAGTTATGTATCCAATGCAAGTGCATAATGTTAGACGGTAACATCTATGCGGTGCAATATGTTCCATTATGAGACTTTATGATGGTACCTCGAAATACATACATTTCTGTCAAATACTCTTAAAAAAAATATTAGAAGGAACTAAATTTCACCGTTTGTAAATTATCAACAACCGTCAAGTAAATACATATTTCTCTTATTACTGAATATACTTATATATCCTACATACATTTGTTTTCAAAATATTCATTTTGAACCTTAAAATACCTTAAACATTAAAATATAATTTCAATAAATAACCTTTCCACATCACTATGCTTCTTATCTGGACTCCACGAAGTCACCATAACGTTCATCCTGAATATATGTTTTTATCTAAGCAAAATATTAAGCAAGAACGAAATAATACAAAAGAAAAGAGATGAATTTACTGTCGTGGATGGATATGTTGGAATAGAATGTTTTGTTGTCAAATGTCAACAATCAAATATTTCCAATTAACTGACAGATAACATATAAAGGTACTTCATTTTAATTTTAAGCTCCATTTATTTGCAATCACTGCATAATGATAGTTGCAAATTTACTACTTATAAATAGAACAAAAATAAATATCCTAAGGCTATGTACATTTTAAATTTCAGATCTGAATGTAACGGCTTACGAAACCTTAAATTAAAGGTGACATTTTATGTTTATTAATATTTGCAATTAAATTTTAATGATATCTAAAGCCATTATCCAATTTCCTACTATGTATTCCTAAAATAATTTCGTTTATTTTGAAACTCCAGAGTAGGCATGATAATATGTAAAAAAAAACGACAGTTTAGCTTAAATTATTAGATTTTTCTGATTTAAAAACGCCCTTTCAGGTCAGTCTTTGTAACAATTCATTAAATAGATATCTTTGAACAAGTTAATTTTTTTCGCAATTGATAAATACTTTTCATTTATAACTGGTTTATACTTCGGTCGATATCATAGAGTTTAAGGCCTACACATTTTGTAAAAATACAAAACTGTCAACCTACCCAACCATAATACGATTTGTAGGTTAACGAAACGGGTGCTTTTCATACATAAAAGTATAATATTGTGCTTGTAGTAATAGTTTAGGTTACTTTTAGTACGGCAAAACTAGGTTAATTTTAGTACTACGTTGTAAAAAATGAATTAGCACCATGACTTCCATTGCAGTTAATCAAAACATTATTTTAGCAGCTAAGGGTCTTAATATCGACTGTTATGATCACGAAAATCATAACATAATTAACATTAACAGCACACAGAAAGAGGATACCATTTCTGACATAGTGGTTTCGTCTGATAACAAATATCTGGCTATATTGACGTCTATTTCTAAAAAAATTATTATCTATAATCTGACAACTTTAAAGGAAAAAAGAATGTTTCTTCTGCCGAGAAGTGCCAGTAAAATCCGATTCACAGTTGATAATACATATATACTTGTAGCAGACAAGACTGGAGATGTTTTGATTTATAATATATTAGAAGAAGACAGTGGAAGCAAAATATTGGGGCATTTGAGTATTTTATTAAATATTTTACAAACACCAGACGGCAAATATATTATAACATCAGACAGAGACGAAAAGATAAGAGTAACTTGTTACCCTAATACTTACTCTATACATACATACTGTTTGGGTCACAGAGAATTTGTAAATAATCTAGAACTGTTGCCTCACAACGATAAGTATTTGATGAGTACATCTGGAGATGCCACTATTAAGTGTTGGGACTATGAGAAAGGGATCCTCTGCCATACCATAGATACACATGCAGATGTGAAGGATGAAAGCATTAAAAATGAATTTAAACAGTGTATGAATACAGAGGGCGTAGAAGTTGAGAGACTGCCAATCGTTCATTTTACAATTATGAAATCGAGCGATTGTCGAAGTATAATTGCGACAATTGTACATTTAGTGAAAAAAATATTTATTTACACCATTAATTCTGAAAATAACCAGTTTAATCATAAGTTAATAAATATATTGGATTTAGACGAGATTCCGAGTGCTATCCAGTTGAACAATTCATCGTTGTTTGTGTACTTTGAGTCGAAGAGTGAAATTTCAGAATATGAGATAAGTAACAATGTTCAAGTAAGCGTTAATTTTGTCAAAAAGATAGTGTTGTTCCCAACAGTTTGTGTATCTTCCACCGTCATAACGAACACCCAGGATTCCATCAAACTGCTGTATAAGAGAAAGGTTGACAATGTGCAAGACTATCTGGAAAGAAAGAAACTAAGATTGGGAATTATTAAAGAATAATATTAGAAATTTGTGTTAGAAATTATATGTATTTTAAACTAATCACTGTCAGCAAACTGCACAAATGGTACCTATATTATAATTGATAAATATTTTTATTCAATGTATAAATATTTGCATTTGTAAATATCAAATTCCTATACTCAATGTAATTACTCTTAATATAAATCAATAAAAAACGTAGAAAACATTAGACTTTTTTATATTATTGAATATACTTAGTTGTGAATATTGCCAAAATTTCCAATTTGTCCATAATTATCTCTACATAGTCGCCTTCTATGTTTGTCAAGGCAGCAGGCTTCGGCAGCACTCATTACAACCAACCATTCACAAATATTTCCCTTCCACAATTATTTTTACCACCAAGTATCTACTTCATCCTTAATGACACAACTTTATAAAGCAAAGGTGTGTAACATGATTTGATTTTTAAACTAGGATGTCACTGCCATTTCTACATTTTATGACTATTAATGTATATATGAAACAGTGCGCTGTCATTATCTTTTGCTATACATAATTTTTTTATAAGATTTATTATTATAAGTAAAAAAAGCAATTTTTCTTCAATAAAACACTGTGAAACCAAGTATTTGTTTACTTTTATTTTTTCATTACAATCCAAACAAAAATATGAAGTGTGCAAGTCTTATATGTTGTACAAAAATAAATGAAACATAAAGAGTGTTTCAACATCAAAGCTAACAAGATAAATCTAAGCCACAATTTCATATTAACTAACAAAAAAACTAAACAGTACAATATCACAATTTCAACTAAACACAACAAGGGAGGGTTGAAAATATTTAGTTTTGTTTTACAATCGTTATGTGTTTTAATAAGAACAGCATGTAAGATCTCATAAAGGTTCCAAATAATTCAAACCTTTGAATAATCTCTATAATTAATTAATACAGATGTATTTAATTTTTACAGTCGCCATAACACCTAAATGCAATAAATACAGATTGGGCCCTGAAATTTACCTAGACTTAAGCACATTAGCAAAATTACGGAGTTGAGAGCCGAGGCCGTCGATATCACGTAAGACGCTGTCAACCTCGTTTTTAAGATCCATCAAGTCCGGTAGACTGCTGCAGTCGGGAATATTTAATAATGTTGTGAATATCTTGTCCCATAAACTGACTTTCATATACCTGAAAAAGAAAATATGACATTTGAACCTCTGTTCAATCTGGCACAAATATAAATCAACAATATTATTATAAAGGTATCTTGAAGATGTTGGCTTTTCAAAACTTTCTCATACATATATATTCTCTAACTGCTATATGAAAAATCCTGAGCAGACATTATCAATGATTTGATATTTACTGATAGACATTTTTATGGTTTAAATAAATAAATAATGGTCACGTCCCTAGCGGGGTAGGCAGAGAGCACCGAGCCAGTGACTCCCCCATCAGCCAGTGCCTGTTCTATTTATGTTTTATACCCAACCAATATCTTTTGAGAGACCTATTACATATTATAACTGTTATATCATTAAAAACCAACTGAAACTGATAAAATCAGTGTACAATATAACAAAGACACACTCACAAAGTACAGTACAAGTGAACAACCATTGTCAATGGATCTAGTATGAATAAACTCTCTAATCAAGTTGACTGCACACAATATTACTAAACCACATATATAGCACTCCAGCGCTGGTTGTTTCCCATAAAAGTGGGAATAGAATACACAGAAATATAAAAAATCTAAAAACTGAGTAAAGTTTGAAGTAGTTAGAACACGTTTATATTAAAACTATAACATCATTCAATTACCTTGGTAATTTTTTGTCTATATTCCACTGGCCTAAGCGACTGACAACCTTCATATAACTTCCCATCAATATGACATGAATAGTTCCAGCTAAACAATACAGATCCGTCTGGTAAGTCCAAGGTTTTCCTTCTCTCATTTCGGTACATGTAAATCCTTCTGTTGAAATTAACTGTGGAAACAGAAAAAAAACAATAAACTTTATAATGTCCAATATTTTTTATACTGTTCAATTCTCAATATATACAAGTAAGGATCAAGTTTTTGTTGTCAGGCTACCAGTATGCCCAGTGCGAAATTTTTTGTGCCCGATAGCGAGCGACTGGACAGTTAGGGCGGTAGCGCACGTGATTGGTTGTTCCAAACGCTGTTAATTCTGTCACCAGATGGCACTATTTCAATTTAATACAAATTGTCATTTACGTTAACTTGATCAAGTAGTGAAAAAACCTTCACTCCGCACACTATACACAGGTCTTATAAACAAAAGATAACAGCTAATTTAAAACTTCAACACATAGTGTGGTTCCTATAAGGCACCCACTACCGAATGAACAGTCTCTGTACAATATACAATTATTAGAAAAAGCTACCAACCTCTCTAAACGTTGTCCCTTCTGGAAACAGAGACATGTCAATTGCACACCCTAGATCAATCAATTGTAATGACGGGGTCCTCCACTCTTGTGTAGGTCTGTAATGGACGTGAAATGATTTAAACATGAATCTTTAAAAAAACATACATATATGAAAGCGAAGAGAATGATACAATATAATATTTTAAAGTTAAACTTCACAATAGTTAAGTCTTCAACATTATACAAGGATTACTTTAGAAAGGAATAAAACAAAGCAGATATTTACATCAGTCACTGCGTGTTTGGGTATTACAATTGACATTTTCTTTATTAGTTACATTGTTAACTTTTATAGGAAGAACTGTCTTTTATACTTACATCTTCATTAATAAGAAGTTGTCAGGTTTAATATCTGCATGAATAATCTGAGCTTTATGAAGATAGTGAACTATTGATAGCATCTCTGATGTCAATAAGATGACAATGTACTCATTAATACACTTCGAGGTAGCTATTCTTACTTTATTGGCAACATCCAACAGAGATCCATATTTTGAGTATTCTGACACAAATAGACTTGCATTATCAGCGATAAAAGCTGTTGTGATGTCCATATAACCTGGAAGCTAAATACAAGATAAATTATTATAACAATATAAGCGATGACATTGAGTAACATGAGTTGCGACATTAAGTAATATAAGTTGTGACATTTATTAAATATTCACAATATATAGAAATAAATATTTACCATGAATGGATCTTTTATTCTTGCTTTTATTTCCTGACAAATATAAAACTCCCATGGTCTGCTGGGTTTCTGATATTTGATTGCAACTGATTTATTGAGGTGAATATCCATACATAAGAACACCGCACCATAATTTCCTTTCCCTAGCTGCTTCTCAATCGAAAACTTGTTACTACCAAAAGTCATTACAGTTGCAGTTTGCAATTTGGGAATGGATCTCAATTCTACATACCCATCAGCATGAGTTTTATTTGGGAATTTTACATAATCCAGTAGTGATGTCAACATTTTCTTGTTGAATGGATCGATCACTGCGGGAAAATCTATCTCGGCCGGCCTAGGTATATCACTGGTTTCAACTAATGAAATGGAGTGGGAAGATTTGAAAGCTGCACATTCCATAGAATTTTCACTGTCAACGTCCATACCATAACCGTCAGATTGAAAGTCTGACTGTCGTGAATAAACTGAGGAAATCCTACTCTCCTTTCCAACGGAATCTCTGCTATCCTCCGATTGAATATCGACTCTATGCTCAAAGTCCAGTTGTCGTTTTGAAATATCTTTGGGCTTCTCAGTCGTGTGAGAGATTTTAGCAGATTGAATCGGCATGGCGGATTGAGCTGTCATACCATCTTTGCTATCTGAATCTGATAGACCAGATGATGGAGGAATCTGAGCTTGTTCAGGACTGGATACATACAAATTTTTATGCATCTTCTGTGATATACTTGGACTATTAGTAAATTTGGGAGTATTTGCATTATCCTTGGGTTCATTCCTATTTGAAATGAAGTTCAGATATTGGTTGGAGAAACCAATATCATTTGGATTTTGGCAAGTTTTGGGAACAGGCTGATCATGCCTGATATTTCTTAGTGCTGAAGCGGGACTCTTGTTTTGGACTTTAGATTGTGGACTAGTGTTATTAGCAGCATTTACATCAACTAGTTCATTGGCTTCTTGGCTGTTAACTGTTGCATTTGTGATAGCCTCTTGCCTCATCTGTTGCTCATGGTAGGGCCCTTGCACCATATTTACATTATGCACAGCAGGTGCCGGTCTGCGATAGTTATTCTGTGTTGCTTGAGGACTTTGATAAACTTGAAATGACATTGAATATGGTTGAGTATTTTCCACTTGTTTCGGAGCTTGCCTGTACGGACTTTGAACGGCATTGTAATTCAAACCATTAGAGTGTGTTGTACTTTGATATATATTAGCATTGTTATACTGATTTTGAATACTGTGATAATTTTGTTGATTATATGCTTGATTTGGTGTTGGAACTTGAGGGGATCGTTGATAGTATTGAGGGCTCTGATACTGGGCCTGGTGTGGAGGACTTTGGAAAACAGCCATGGCTTGTTGTTGTTGTTGTTGTTGCTGGTGTTGGTGTTGCTGCTGCTGTTGTTGTTGTTGTTGTTGTTGTTGTTGTTGCTGGTGCTGGTTAACATATACATGTCTTTCACTTTGACTAGAGTAATGATAATCTTGGCGACCCGCATAACTGTGCTGAGGACTTACCATGGCATGACCAGGACTATGGTATCCCATTTGATTTGAGTAAGTTGGGCTTTGGAAGCCTGGAGGCACTGCCTGATTCATATTATGCGGACTTTGCATTTCAGCGTGCTGCGGACTATGGTAAGCATTAGAATTTGGACTCCCATAGCCTTGTTGGTTCACTTGGTTGTTTGTATATCCCTGTTGATAATTGTAATTCTGCGCATATTGAGCATGCATACTTCGTTGAGGTGAATACCCATTATAATTTTGAGGGTTCGGTTTCTGATATTGATGATCATGCGAATGATAAGTCACAGTTGAGGACGATTGTACGACTGGCTTGTTCTCTAATACATCCCGTTTTTGAGGGTACACTCTCGCGAACTGTCCATTGAGTATCCTAGCTTGTGTAGACATGGAACTTCTTTTTGATGTCTGGTGAGCAGGATCGTTAGGATTATTATACATGGAATCGTAATTAGTAGTATAACCAGTGAAGTTTGTTCGTATGGATTGGCCAGAGGAACTAGACCCCGATTTGCTGAAAAACCAATTTTGTAAATTATAATCACAAAGTTATTAATATACAATTGCCACTAAAATATCTTATCAACATCAACTAAATGTGTCGTGTAAGTCCCTACTTTGGAATAAGATGGCCGTGTGTGGAAATGTTCCAAGATACTATTATTATATTATTAATTTGATTTAAGATCCTACATTTCAATGTGTACTTTAGATTAATATCATACAATTCTGTTAATAAAGTCATAGACTTTAATAAAAGTGATATCTTTTTCCAAGTTCAGAAGGCCTTCTTGTATATGAGATTGTGCTGTAGCTTTAGTATTGTTTAGTTACATGCGGTTTTGCTGCTTAGAACAATACTATGATGGAGTCGTCACTGTTAAGTAAATATATCTTCATCTAAACCATTAGATCATGAATGAGGTTCTTCCACACAAAATCCAATTGTTATATGTTCAGAGCATACATGCACAATATATACCTCGGAATAACCCATACTAGTCATTGAAATTCTAAAGTTCAATGAAAAATTGAATACTCTGATGCTGATGGGTTACTTACTTCACTAATGACTGATTAAATATTTTGATTAATATTAAAAAGTGATAGGAAAACCTGTATACAGTTCACAGGGAAAATACCACCGCTAAACTATTTCTGCTATCAAGCAGTTATTATTGTAACTATTTGTGTTTCGGTTTGAAAGGTGTGGTTATCATGTATACATATATACTAGAGGCGACCATTTCAGCCCTCAAGAGTGGCAACACTTCTGTGACAAACCAAGAATAGAACAAATAGTCTTGTGTATGGTCGGTTGCAGATGACTATTGGGCGGCGGCAGCCACTCGTGACTACTGCATGCCAAATTGCCACATAAAAATAAAATGTACCTGTTATATTCACGTGTGGCTTCCATTATAACTGATAGGCCAACCCCTTGATTGTCTACAGTAGCATGTTGGTCGATTGCCTGCTGCCGTACGCTATCTTCCCTTTTAACAATCCCTTGATCGACATGCTCCAAAACACTCTCCTCTATACTAAATTTTGGCACTGAACCAAATTTACTCGACTGATCGATACAAGCTGCGGGTTTCTTAAAATGGGACATATTCGGAGTGCTTGCATCCTTTATATTAAAATTGAACACTTGAGTGCAAGACGGTTCTTCGTAGTATGCAGTTTTATTCACCTGTTAAAACGTTTTTAACAGTTAAAGAATTTATCTTAAGTTTTTCTTACGAATTTATCTTAAGTATAGATAGATAGGGGCAGTGATAGCCTAGATAGGGGCAGTGATAGCCTAGTGGTTATGAATTCAGCTCTCACACTGGGAGTCCTGGGTTCAAATCTTGGCGCGCACCTATTT
>DWQQ01000411.1:0-11677 GCA_018244775.1 Oxynetra roscius flavomaculata
GCGGGTAGTCCGGACTAGCCGGGAGTCCTGCATATCCGTCCAAATACCCGTGGGCATGAATGCGTAAATGCATTCCCCAGCGAAAAAAAAAGGTAACCACACCCTTCTGATTGATACAAAAATTGTTTTAACGTCCGCTTCTCGCTGGAAATAGGTGTAGCGCTGGTACTTTTATGGCCGAACCGTATACGTGTTTTGATATTTACTCTCGCTTTATCTTTCATCTTATTCTTCTAAAAATATAATCCTCAAAGCGTAACGCTAAGCTAAATAAATAACTGTCCAACCAACGTTAAACCAATCATTATTAATCTAGACATCCACCATAAACAAAAAATGGTTTTATACGCGAAAAATACAATGTTATAGAAAGACTTTTTGAAATATCGAGTAACAAGGAAATTAAAATGGAAAACTGATATAAAATTCATTTACTCACAAAAATATTCTCTCATACAGATGTCCAAAATTTGAGAGCTTAAATCGATGCCTCGGGGGGTTAAACTCAATAACTGAACCGGCCGTGCAATCTTCCGTGCGCTGTGTGATTGCCTCCGTTCAATTGGCTTGTGGCTAATACGTGTGACGCGCACATTGTGTTGGGAATAGGGAATTTGGGAGCTTGCTTCGTTATAACCTTTTTAAAAGTCGACAAATTCCGTTTATATGCTATAACAACTTGTAAAATTGGCGTCTTAATAACTATATTATATTAGCACGCACTGGAAACATTGCGCAAATTGTATTGGGAATAAGAATTTGTAATAGTATATAAAGCTTTTTCCCTGATCAACTAGTTCGAGTGCCGAATAAGGCAATATACTTATTGAAAAGTTTATAAAATAATTTTAATTTTTATGAAAATCGGACTGGAACAGTTATGAACATTGTTGGATAATGTCTGTATTGTTGTATTCTATATTGTACTGCAGGTGTCCGCGTCTTACTTGAGCATTAAACATTTACACGTAATTTCTCTAATAGGTACGCTATAAATGTATGTCTTTAGATATATTCTCTCAAGTAACAATTGCAACTGCACTTTACTGATGTGTCAAATTATTATAACATATTATTCTTTATTTATTACTATTAGTTATCCTTGCAAGCCTGACGAAGATGTTTAGCACTCCATGCTCTCTGCCTACCCCGCTAGGGACCTGGCGTGACGGTTATTTTTAGTTATTTCGTAGTCGTTAAAAGTCAAATATACATTAATAGAACGCTTAACTTAAATCAAATTATACGCCTACCAATAGTAATACGGCAATGCTTTCAAATGCGCATAATTTTATTGTTACTACTGTAGGACTTCTTTACAACCAAATATATAATGCAAGTACATTTTGAATCTCAACTTTCTCCTGGTCTTATAACAACAAAGATTCAAAGAAATAGCTGACCGTCATCAAGAAGAAAAGCTCGCCAAAGCGCACTAGAGAGGAATAAGTTCACTCATAATGAAACTAAATCGTCACTGCAGGCAGTTGTTTCTCTAAAGTAATTGAAATACGCGAGTACCTAAGTGCTTTGTGACAAAATGCTTTAATAATCTCTTTTATACAGTTTGTTAAGTTTATTTTAAATTACGTTAGACGTTCCAACGCCTGTTGATATTTAATGAGCAACATGTTCTTGACCGGAGGGAATAAAGATTTTCAAGCAATGCTTTTGATATTCAAATAGAGGAAAAATATGATTTTATCTTCGAAATATAATAATAAATCGTTCTTTTATTTACATATCGCGCAGTCCTTTACAAAGACTTATTTATCAGCTTACAAAGGAATATTATTTAATATAATAAATAGGTATTTGTTAATTAAACGCCTTATTATACCTGTGGTTAGTGCTCCTGGCTATCGAGCCCGGGGTTCTAGGTTCGATTTACTTCAGGACACATATTTGCGCCATAAGCCAATAGCTATTCATTCTGATGCAAAGTGAAAAGTGGTATGTATTTATGATACATATTTCTTTGTAAATTAATTTTTCTGAGCTATTTGGTTTCCATAGCGCAGACTCTGTTTAATTCTGGATCATCATAAGGTGAAGTTGTTTTGCTATAATATTAATGTTATGTTAAAATGATTATCATCAGGTACAATGTTTTTTATGAACACATCGTATGATGACCGCAATATTACCTTGTTTTATTTCCGATATTCCTATTTAAATTACTACAAATGTAATATGTTGTCGTTATTTATAAAACGAATAAAAAATAAATTAAGTACGTTTAAAATTATGGATGCATATCTGTATAACATTGACGAGCGACGATTATATTTCACTTCTTTACATTTTGATGTGGGTTACCACATGTCATAATTTATCAGAATGTTATTTGACCACATTTTTCAGAAATTCACCAAATGTAATCAAATGTCACAATTTTGATAGCTTTCTGCCAATATAATACTATATATACAAAACAAACACGGTACTTATGTGCATCGACGAATGAGAAGATTTCCAATTGATCTAACAAAATCTAGTACAGGTTACACGGGCGTCCTTACGGGAAATTGCATCGCATTCAGCACAGTGCCTGCTGCAATATGTACGATCATTTATTTGATAGCTAGAGAAATATAACATGGAACACTTTTAACTTAGTTATATAAGAAATAGCGATCGTTCATTTGGTATATTTATCACTGCTTCTTATTCCGACTTCATCCTGTTTCCGAATTAATAAATGTTGGTTGATCGTAGTGGGTATACTGTTGTGTATTTACATCAAATTGTAACTAAACTAGCAACAGTATAAAAACAAATCGAGCTGAAGTTATTTAACAATATCCCGCGTATACAAGTATTTCCGCCTTATTCCTGGAATTACTATTAGATTAATTTATTAACAATGGATATACGGAATGTAACGGCTGATACAATTAACTACGCTAAGAACTTTAAAGTAAACAACCTGACAATCCATTGTTTAATCCTGGTGTAAAATACAGATTTCTTCTATCATATGTTGGAAATTAATACGAGATACAGAAGATAGCCTAAGATATTTAACCATATTCAAGAAGTTCTTATTATTCTAAAAATATACGCTGCGTTTTTTTTAAATATTGAAATCAATTTAGCATTTCAATAGTTAAATCCGACTATAAATAATTTATCTATAAACCCTATCTGTGTAGTTGTAATGATAGCGTAATTACCTTTTGAACAAATAAATATTACTCATATATATAAAACATTTCAAGTTTCGGACACTGGAAGGTAGCGTGGGTGTTGTGGGCCTCGAGGCCTCTACACGAGCAGCTCTAATGGGAACAATTGTCTCAGGGCGATGAACACTACGCCCATGGTGTTAGTGGAATGCCATTGATTTTTCAGCGAATCAAAGTGTTACTATAAGAATAAAAATTAAAACGCCACACAGAAGTCCTTATAAGAACGACCAGTGACTTCAAATCGAATTGATATAAATAGTATTAAGAGGCCGAACGTAAAATGGATTATCTGAGCTTTATCATCGTTACGTCGTTGAACAACTTCCACGCAACGCTCTTTTGCCCGCTGAAGGATATAAATCGACTGACTTTGTGCCTCTACCCAATTTCCTCTTCTACCTTTTATCTTGAAACAGTCGAGCGAGTAGAAAAGAGATAAACGTATTTTTGCGAATTACACTAACGAAGTTATAGTAACGTTAAGGGCTCAAAGTTGAGGAAAGTTTTGGGGTAATGTTAAGGTGACGTCTGTTGACTGAACTAATGTAGAGGTCCCCTGTGTACGGTTAGGAATTTTAATTCTCTTTTAATATTATCATAATCGTAATAATCATGTGTTTTACTTGCTGCGTCATCATTCGGGTGCAGGATGACCTGTGCGAGTGACGGAAATGACGGACTTTTTTATTATTTATTTATTTTATTCGGATATTGTCAATAGTCAATAGAGATGACAATTGAATTTTATAAAGTATGTCTTGTGTCTTATGTGTAATGTTATACTTGATATATAATTTATGATCTAACATAAGTTTTATTGTGTTTAACTTTGATATTTCGTTTTTATTAGTCTTGGATTTCCAGATTTTTTTTAATTAAAATGATTAAGTAACTAAGCAAAAAAACGATTTTTTGATGCGGCAACAGTAAGCACAGAACATTTTTACTCATTTCAAATTCTGAACCTTAAATTTCTACCGAGGTTTTATCTCTACAGGTTTTTATTTCTTTTCAAGTAAAGATACTAATAGTCATTCGGAATAGTAACTATTATTCTCTAATGTTAGTAGCTGGTATCGGTTCACACCAGGAAGTTTTTATCATTAAAACATTTAAGAGCGCTGACGCATTATAAAGTTTCAGTGATAAATGGTTTTTTGATAAGCGAATTTCAATCTTTGGCGGGTGATTAATTATTTTGAGAATGCTCACGTTACCATCACGTCCAGTCTCGATTTCGTTACCGGCTTAAGTTATAATTCCGATTTAGTTCTATAACCTGCAAAATAGATAGAAATTTATAAAGAAATAATTGTATTATAAGTATACAATTGCTTCTTATACATTGATTTTTCTATACGTCCAGTGGTTCACTTAATTAGGCTGAGCCGAGGGCTGTGGGTTTGATTCTCATCCAGGACAAATATTTGCGTGACGAGCATGTACCTTTGTTCTGTATATGGATGTAAAATTATCGATATAAGTGTTTAATAAGAATGTAATCCTTATATAAAAACATACAAGCATATTTTTGAAAATACATTTTCAAGACTAGATTTTATTTCACACGAAATTACATTCAAATATTATTGCAGCATTTCGAATACATGCACCATACAACAATCGTTTCTAGAAAGCCTTATATATGTATATCTAAGCATGTTGAGTAAATAGTGTTGAGTCACAACAAAAATGCTGCTTTCTGCAAGCGAATGAGCGAGGAATTTCAATACCTTTAAATGCCATTAAAGAATCTACAGTTAACTGAAAGAAACTTGAAAGAAAAATTTACTCAGAAATACATTTTTTTAAGCCTAAAGCCGAGGGGGGGCGTTGACGACGCGATCGGTATGCTTACCTAAAAATTCGTTTCATCTTCGCGAGAATCTTTTGCATCATTGTGTCCCAATTTGGAGTAATCAAGCGTACGGCGAGTCTAATGGATAAAATGTTTCCGATCAAACACATGTACTACACATGTAAACACATATACTACACATGGCAATGTATTGAAGTATTGTTTTAGTTATTATTATAAATTTTGTTTATTATTTATTAATAACAGCAATCTATTAATGTATGGATATTTAAAATAAGAAAGAAAGAAAGAAAAAACATTAATCGGCAGACAAACTTATAATACAAAGATTATATACGGCTTAATCACTCAACAAAAAGAGTTCAATAATATATAACGAAAAGTGTGCTGCAGTCTAGCAGCACATGGGATTGAGGCTCAGCTCGAGTCGTTTATTTATAGTCGCCGTATAAAATTTACTTTATAATAAAAATATATTATATTTTGATATATCTCATCTGCTTTGGAATATTATCTCTTTGACTTCATGATATTCATCGTGTCAAATCTGTTCTGTCCGAGCACTTGTTCGATCATAAGCGATTTGGAAGTATTTGGAGAGACAGTTAGGGATAAATTTTTACGAGCGTTTATGTATTAAGAAACGTTCGAGATTGATTTTTTATACTAGAGCCCCCAATTCAAATAATAATTTTAAATCATAGCAAATAGATTACTAGCTAATTTTATTTCATAACGAATGTGAAGAGGGAAAATGTATTCAAATTCAAATAGTTTTATTAATTGTATGGTGTATATATATACAGACACTTAATGAAGGTCGCATTTAAGTAGTCGTGCCTCGGCTTCTTGCGCCTTTCGGGCTATAGTAGACCGCGAGTAAAAAGCCGGAGAAAAACTCCTATCGATCTTTTAAATAACAAATTAATGTAGATATAGTTATTTCTTGTAACAAAAATATACGTAACTTATATGTATGTTTTTAATAAATGTCAAAACCTACTAACTCTAAGTATTCTTTAATACTGTGAACCGGTACCCAGCAGTGTCTTGAGTTCAACGCCACCTATTAATCTATATAAAAGATAATTGAAATTAATAGGGAATAATATATTCACTTCAATATGATTCATCACGAGGATAAATTCAGCTGCGCTATTAATGTTGTAATTTTATTGGCTTTCCGTCTTTTTCTAATAATTTTCGTGCCATTCTGGACTTTCCATTAGCAGGAGTAACTTGATTATGTATGAACGATACCTCATTTATCCTGGCTAATAAAATGCCAGCGGAATTGGACTAAAATTTGTTTCAAAATTTTTCTTGAACGTGCCTGTCTGGATTTGAACACGCTTTTTCAGGAAAATAGGCTGTTTTCATTGTCGGGCTATTTTTATATATAATAAGTAAATACATATAGTGAAATGTATATGTAGGATATACTCGTATATCTTGTCTAGGGAAAAGGAGTCCAATTATTAAATAGTATAATAAATGA
Organism: Oxynetra roscius flavomaculata; assembly: GCA_018244775.1. Classification (NCBI taxonomy): domain Eukaryota; kingdom Metazoa; phylum Arthropoda; class Insecta; order Lepidoptera; family Hesperiidae; genus Oxynetra; species Oxynetra roscius. The sequence continues at coordinate 6,509 of DWQQ01000411.1, forward strand.
AACAATTTCGTACGATCTACTTAAGTAATTTATCGTTTAGTTTTGCCCGGTAATTAAACGAACTGTTGTAACTGGGTTGGAATAAACAAATTTATAATTAATCATACACTAATGACATCTATATCTAAATTACTTTGAAGTGTGAATGAAAAAAATTGCGAAAACTATATTTTTTATTTGCTTTTCTGCAAAGGTTGATTGATGGAGACTTCAACTTGGGGTTGCTCACAGACACTGCTGCTGGACCTATTAGATACTGTTGACATGATTCAATATAGCAACATGTGGAACAGTTACGAGCAGAGGCCCATTAGAACTATTACCAATCTACCTAATGGAAGCTTCGATAGAAGCAAAGTGAATTTAAAATAGATCAGTTAACATTTGCTTCGTTATTGGAATAGATCAGAATGGCTAGAAAACCAATTGGCTAGCTTACACATATTTGATGGGTTTTTTGTTGGTCCAATGGTTAGCGACGTTGATTACTGTTCCACAGTTTGGGAATTCGATTTTTTGTTAAGCTAATAAAAAAATCATATTTTTACTTCAATCAATTAAATAACCATAAAAGAAACAAGATTCAAAATGTGTAATTTAAAATAATATTACATTTCGGAATTACAAACGAAACAAAACAAGCAATTCTTATCATCAGTTAATAATGTATATTAATTTTTAATGAGATTCTGCAAGAAACAGTAAAGATTAGGCGCGGTTGTTTTTTGTCTTATAAATAAATAAATAAATAACGGTCAAACATCTCTGTCCTTACAAACCTGACGTGCTTCATCTACATTCATCAGGCTCTTCTCTTTGTCTTATACATATATGGATATTGCAATGTGTGTATGTAATGGTTTGGGTTAACTGTTGATAAGTCGTATTGGTTTATATTTTGTATCGAGAGCTTGGCGAGCCATTTAGATGTGGGCGTGCTCAAGTTAGGGAGAGGTTAAGACCGAGGTTTGTTCAACACCCGTAGACCGTGCCAAGCCATGCCAGATTAGTCCTTCTAATTTTAAAAGAAGCATGTTATAGTTATTAGTAAATTAATAAACAAAGCGTGCACTATCCCAATAAATAAGACCCAAAATATGAGCAAAAGTATAAAGGTCACCTTTGTTACGATTGCAGCAGACAACGGTTATCTTACCTTCAAACTTATATATTGCCTTCAATAGATACGTCTATAAACAAGTGATGGTAGACAACAGGCACTTTCTTATAGAAGATCGTAGAAGGTTTAAGTACCGATTTTAACTCCGATTTGCCAACTAGCGTGGACAGTATCGTTTTTCTGTTTATTATCGGCAGTGAATTTTATATCAAAAACTTTAAAGATTGGTAAATAGTTTGAAATATTCCATGGACATTAAAGGCCGGATGTGGATAGTGTCCCTGAAAGGGAAGCATGTATCTTCCCAAAAGGGGAAAAACGCAAAACAGATTAACAGGGCAATGAACTGTCAAATAGGTTATAGTTTTTGAATAGTAGAAATAATTATCTAAATCGGTAGAAATAATAAACTTAATAATTAATATTACTTAATCGTTAAAAGGAAATTGATTAAGTTAATGTAACTTAAACTGTTTGATGTAAGAGTGTAAATATTGTATTATATTACAGAGCGACATAGCAAATTGCTAAAGCTCGTTAAATAAAGAAAAAAAAGTGTTATAAGTCAAGGCGTTGACGTTATTGAAGAAAATTCTGACAAAACTTTCATTTATTTTAACTCATCAAAGATGATTTATTGATGAATTAAACGAAATATATAAAGTTATTAATTCATAAGAAATCTGTTTAAAGTAGAATTTCAGGTAAATAGTACGGTCGCTTCTAATATTAAGCTTTAAACAATCCACAAGGTCCTGTTTGCGTGTCACGAATGCGACTCTCGTAAATCTGAAATGGCGAGTGAAAATATTGATGTTGTAAAACTTTAAGCAAAATACGACTTTAACTCAACGAAATAAAGGTGTATTTTCTATAAACATAAAGAGGAATAAAGTCCCCTATTTAGTAGGAAAAATTGCAACTACAACATGCCTTGGAACTTAAAAGCTCTTGGCTTTATACCATTTTTCAACGATTCTTTTAATTTTTTTAATGTAGCCCATGAGAAGACAAGCGAGATAGTATAAGTGAGTAGATGCGACACAATAACATAAAACGAGTTTGGAATGCAATTTTTAGCGATGTACGAAAAAATTACAATTAAAAGAATTAAGTTTTTTTTTTAAATATATTCAATACATCCCATTGAGATAGATAAGAGAGAATGTAAAACATGAATTCTAAGCATTTTACTTCACATATTGTTTACTAGACAATATGAGGTAGCAATAAATGGGAAGAAAATTCATTTAGGAAAACAAAGTTCAAATGTTAAGGAAAGTAAACGCGTAGTGTAGCCTTTGAAGCCTACATAAAAACTTGTTTTACTGACCTGCGCCATTTTGTGTTACAACCCGAGGTGCTGTCAGGGACGACTTTTCTGACATTAATATTTCTTGCGCTGCTAAACAGTGCGAGAATAATTAGTAATGTATTTATTTATATGCGATTACAACTTTTCGCCTCTATTCGTCATTCGTTATTATTAAGTAATCATTTTCACACTGGACTCATTGAGATTTAAGGGACACAAAATAATTTCTATATTTATTTAAGTTAGCGTTTCAACATGCTATGATTTGCAATAGTAAAAAACTGATCACAAATTAGATCTTTAGCTAGCAGACTTGTATTAAATTGATGGGAAGGAAAATCTGTATAACATATAATGCGCTTATAGACTGTCTTAGTATAAGTCTAACGGTGTTAAGTTGCACCACGCTTGACATTGTTGACTACGATGTTTTAGTTTTTTCCTATTGTAAGTTAATTTACTACTCGATGACCTTTTATCTAGCTGGAAAGCAATTTAAACATAGCGATGACTACACAATGCACAAGATATAATGGTATCTCTATCAGCCAATGACGATGCAGCACAGTAGATTCTGATGTAAGAATCTCAATTGGACAATATCTCTCGGTGAGACTTAGAAGTTAGTATCCAGTAATACTCTTAGAATTATTATCTTAAATGAGGGACAATTCAATTTATGGTATTATTAGACCAAAACGAGTTAAATGGAGTTACATGTAACAGATGTTTTTGGTAAAATTTTGCTCGCGATCGCAAATTGGATTAATAATGAATACGTGAGCGGTCGTTACGGTGGAGTTATGTCGAATCGCCAAATGAAATTAATGCTTCCAAGCTCTGCATAATTTATTGGTTACCCTCATTTTTGTCGAATCTTCTGCAATTATATTTATATAATAAAATTAATTAACGACATGTAACAGCCATATGTACATACATGTATGATATATGACTACTGCTCTTATTGGAACGATAATGAAGCGGAAATGCTTCTAGTACCCAGTTCCGAACCATGTGTCACTTGAATATCGTGGTTCATATACCAATATATAAATACATAACGTTTTATAACTCAGCGCCTGGTACAAATGGATTTCAGTGTCGTAAACTCGTGACTCCACGTCGCATTTATTAATCATTTAAATTTAATTCCACCACACACGTAGAATAACAACTTCGAAGCTATATCTTAATGTGGTCATATCCTAGAAACATAATTCGAATGATGCTCTAGGTTGTATACAAATAGAAATGCTGATTCATTCTCTGATAATAATTCAAGAGCGCTTACGTCGCCTCGCGTCTACGTATGTGTCTACAAGTCTACTACGACGCTACGAGTCTACGGATGAGTATGTTAGGATTTAGATGCACTAGACAGTTTCAAGGAAAATAAATATTATTATTTATCATTTTGGCCTCTTGGTCGTCTAAGAGACGTCATGGGATGGGATGAGATTCCAGTCCGAGAAATGGGATCTGATATACTGATAAAAGTGATTATTATTATCTACATAATTATATGGTATATTATGATTGTATTATGAACTTTTAATACGATTATACGAAATACATACATATAAGAGACTATTCTGTGAGATTATTGCAAATAATTACTACGCAAACAGCAGTCAATAATTACCTAGACATTTTATATTTATAATCTGTAATGTTTAATAGATTTCCTAGTTGTATCAGATGAGGACAATTGTAGCGTCAGCGATTTCCTTAGCATTCTGCATTCAGCATTCTTATAGTTTTAAGAATAAATATAACTGCAGTTTGCATTTGCGTATATGGTCACGTCTGATGTGGCAGCGCCTTAAGCCTCAACTGAATGATATATTGCGCTGTTATCACTAGAATGTGCTTACATAAATATGAATGCCTGTAAAATATTATTATCTATAATCTCGTACACGTAGCGTGATGTTCCGCGTGTCTGTACTACATACTACACTTCCGCGTATATCATGTTGAATTATATTATGTATTTTTTATTTATTTATTTATTGTAAATCTACGAGTAGTTAATTACAAAGGGCGAACTTAAAGCTATATGGCATTCTTCACCAGTTCGCCGTTCTTCATCAGTAGGCGGTAGAAAATTTTATAACAACATTGATTAAATAAATTCATCATAATATTGTAATAATTAATTTTCATACTCAGCCCGTGAGATTAACTAGTCCAGTGGTAAAAGACCCTGGCGGGGCTTTATTTATTAGTATTCTATTAGCAGTGGCAAAGCCGGTGCCTAGTTTGGAATTACCTATCCATGAGTGAATTTTAGGAAAAATATGTAATTATGTACATTGTCACGATTTGCCTGAAAATCACTGACCCGTCCTAAGGGAGAATGCGGTCACATTGACAGCAAGTGTCTTCACGCTTCCGTTCTATTTTCATAAATAAAATGTTTTATACCGGTTCCGTACATCGATTCGCTTAACTCATAAGTTACGGAGCTCGCTAGAAAATTCAATATTAGAAGTTTGAAACAAGGGATAAAATACAAGCGAGTGAAATCCCGCTCGATCTCGCACCAAATAGGATTTGTTGTGTGCGGGAACGCCGTCTGCGCTCTTAGGTTGAGTAATAGGAATTATGCTTGCATTACTGTACCAGAAAAGACATTAAGATAAACAATGCTGCTATTAAGTCGGCTATTAAGCTGTAATTACTTTGCTTGTAATTCAGAAATAGCGAAACTCTGCAAATTTTTTGTAAC
>DWQQ01000412.1:0-11669 GCA_018244775.1 Oxynetra roscius flavomaculata
GCAGCTCAGATGGTGTGGCTGCCAACAAAACGGCGTCGTCTGCGTAAAGCAGAGAATTAACCACTAGGTCACCCATACGTACTCCCACATTCGTGGCACGCAACCTCTGGATAATCAATATGTAAACGTCAATATTGACTATTGTAAATTTTATTCAAAAGAAACATGTCTATCTTTGCCAATTACACTCACAAAGCTGAGCTTATACCTTGCGGATTGTTATATGACTAATAAATTCAATTCTCCTGCTTTATATAATAATGATTGAATATCAATTAAACAACCAGTACGATTTCATTTGATTTTATTGGATACTAAGCTGAACAAATATTTTAGTAGTTTACAAACTAATTTCAATAGAGGTCGCTAACTTAACTAAAATCATCACAATTTACTGTCACATTATTTTAATGCAGCTAATTAAATATCTTTTATGAACATCAGAAAAATAAACAGCTTAACAAAACAAAATCGAGTCCATCACATTACGCTAATTACTTCTTAGATTTGGGTTTCAGTGTGAAATAGAGTATTAATGCACCGAACACAGCATATGTGGCTTTAGCAGTCTGGAAACAAAAAGGACACTGTTTAAAAGATGTATTTCAAATAAAATATGTTTCAAATTATGGAGGAGAAGATTATTAAATTTTATGTGTAAATTGATGATAATATAAACCAACCAATGGTCCATAAGAATTCACAGTAGCAATGATTGCACATTTGCAGTATGACTTGTATGAAATAGACAATGAACAATTGAGAAATATTCAAAATGTCCTCGGAAACAATGTTGAAGAAATGATGAGTTTCAGAGCAGGATAGAGTACCTGATTCTTCAGCTATCTAACAAGTATTCAGTCCTATTATAATAAGAAATATATTCCCTTCAATATTTTTTTAGAGTTAAGCATACTAAGAATGTACTTATAATATTTTTTATAAACAAACTGTGATGCAAGGAAAAAAAAATTAACAAAATCTTTCATCTCTCCATTGTAATATTTAAGCAACTGACCCTCACTTACACAAACACATATAAATGCTAACCCAATACTTTAAGAAAAACTGTTGTTTAAATCAATAAAAATGTTTAAATGTGCATTTATAACAAATATTTATGATCTTTTCACTTTTGTATTTTTATACTCTTTTTTATTTCAAATATCATTTTCTGTTTAATTAGATTTTTTCTGATAATTTTATTTATTTGTAAAAAAACTGACATACACACAATACATATACAATAAACTCCATTCTAAATTATAAATAAACACAATGGACACAAGCATTCAAAAATATTCTACTGGTTAGAAATATTGACTATATTTCTTTTTCTACTGATCCAAACTTTCAGTTATTAGTAATTTCAATAAATAGGTGAATTGCAAAAAAAATATCAGATAAGATGTTTTATAGAATTATATTACATAAAAATAATGAAATCCCAACAATATCACACACAAGTCGACACGAGAACCTCCTGCTTGGAATTTAAGTAATAACGAACAACAAGCAGTATATTTGTTATATAAGTAAATATAATAATTATAAACATGATAATTATGAATATTTCATAAACATTGATTGAACAGGAAATGCAATTTCATATAAATTAGCCATGTACCGTGTATATTTCAGTCTTGGCATAAATTATTAAAGAGATAACACTTACATTAGCTCTGCCTCTGTTTGTATGGCTGTTGAAATATTTGGAAAGACCCTTAAATTGGGATTCGTCAACTGAGTCACCACCGGCCATTCTACAATTAATTAAAGACAAAAATATAGTTTGTAGTAATGATTACTCTTATTTCTAGCTATAAACTATAGTGAAAATAGTCATTACCTGGTATTTTTTAGAGACTTACGTAATTACAACCTCCAAATAGCGCACAGTAGATGTCGGCTGATAAATTGACGTTTCAGTAAAACGTTCCATTTTCCCCCTTAAGATTTATCTCTCCATTGTTTGTGCAATAAATTTAAATAAATTGTTAAATAAATATCAAATTTTTTAAATAAAAGATAATAAAAAAAATATAACATGAAGTCTGAAAATGAAAATATTTATTATACTTTCGGGCGGTTTGTGAATTACCTACATGAAATAATCATAATGTATAATATTACAGATACACCTGATCAAAATGCTTACATCATTTTAAGTTTTCTTTTTCTTGGTCTTGAAAAATTTATAATAAACGTAATACATGGCTAGTAGTGAATAGGTCACTTTAGTTACCTTAAATCAAATCATTAGCACTACTTAGTAAGGAATATTTTGCTGCTTTTACATAGTCTCCCTTTTTATGATATTCTAAGGTAGATTTTAATAAAGAGATAGACTATGTAGAAATCACGCGGAATTTGTAAGATTAGATGTCTTATGGTTTAGTTGGGCAGTTAAATCAAAAATAATTTAAATTGCATTATTTTCTAGATACGCCACTGAGAATAAAACCGACAGTATTCCAAAGTATTCAGTGTGCGATAAATGTAGAAATGGCATTATTAATATATCGTATCGTATTGGTTTGGTTAAATATGTATGTACATGCAGGGTCGAATGTAAGTAGGTGTACGCTACGCTTGCTGTACTATTTGTTTTTAACATAGTTTAACAAGATTATAGTGTTCTTATTTAATACTAAGTTATAAAATCCTGATTTACTTTTGAGAGCGACCTCAGGTAGACAGACAGGACAGGTCGGTAGACGTTTGTTCCATTTATCACTACATTTGTAAATATCCATCTGCTATATTGTTTGTTGTTAAAATAAATTGTGTTATGTATGCATGTATTCCTATGGATACATACGCCTCAATAATTTCTGTCGAGTGCAACAATATAATATTTGCATAATTATTCGTTCATCTCTTTCATATAAAACAGTGTGAATGATGTTGTTTGAAAGTCCATTTTTATATACATTCGTTAATGGACTATTAATGAATGTTAAAGAAATATATATATTTTTAGAACATAGTTTGAACAAATAACAGCTAAAATGACACCATCTCTTTAACTTAAGGTTAATACTAACATTAGCTCTTCCTGTATTAGTTTCACTGTTAAAGTATCGACTTAGTCCCTTTAGTTTTGGATCATCGTCTTCGCCTCCCGCCATATTCAATTTCGTAATGAATAGGGGTAATTCTATATTATTCTGTTACTACTTTAATGACTAATTACAATAATGAATATACTTAAGGTTAGTCATAAATATATGACATAATAGTAAATTATTTTCTTTTAAAGAAAAATACACACATGGCCAGTGCATAATAGATTTATTTTTATTTACGTCATAGAATATATGTCCCGAAATAAATAAAACATTTTTTACATTACAGTTAAATGCTTCTACTAAATCTTTACAATCACACAAATAAAATTATTGCCAGCACCAGCAAAAAATGTATTTTTTGAAAACTGCATAATCTGTACAATCGTGAGATGGCTAAGCATTGTGATTGTGAGGTTGTTTGTTGTATGAACGACGGAAAAACAGTTACCAGAAAATATACATAATATTATTAAGTACATTTGTGTGACCTAACAATAGGTCATTGATCACAACTACAAAAAATGATATTTTTATAGTTTTTAAATTTCTTAACATATTTCATATCAAATACTTCGTGCATCGATACACATTGATCATTTAATAGAAATACTGATAGTTCTACAAAATGCCAAAATAGGTACATAAACTTAGTAAGAATTAATTAAAAATGAAAACATTTGCAATTTTGTAGATATGACAAGCCTTTTTTTGCGAATAAAATATGTGTTATTTTAAGCGTTTGCCGACTATCTTCGCCTTGCAAATGTTGCGTCACTTTCCCTAGATGAGCAAAATATATTTTAAATGTTGCTGGCCTATGTATTTCCGAAGTCATCAATTATTTGCTATATGATAAACGGGCCATATCTAAATAGTTCCATGACGATGTTGCCATTGAATTAAATAATTTTACCTGCATATGGCAAATACATGTTTACTGCTGAATAGAGCCAAGTCCTTAGTATATTCGTGAGATTTTTGCAGTTATCAATTTATAATTCTTTAACGTCAGAGATAAATACGATACAAAGTATATAGTTAAGGTACTCCATGATCTAGAGTAATGAAAATATATTTTTGAAAACTGAACAATTTCAATCAATTATTTACCCTTTATAATTAATCAATATATTCTATACTATTAACATCAATATTGATATTTCTGTTGTTATGTGATTTGGAGAGTATTGCCACGTACATATTAATTGCTCTTTTCAATAATGAATAAATTTTGCGCGCCTTTATGTTACCGATTATGTTGCAACATTGTGATTATTTACAAGTACATGGTGTTTGCTTTGTAAATATTTGGCCAGGATAATCTGACCTCAAAGTTGCAGTGCACAGTTCAGAATGCCAAAAACTATCGAAAAAAAAAACTTCCTTTGTATCTCTAACTAACAATAAAGACAATCTTAATCTAATAAAAGTTAGTAAAAAACTTAATAGACATCTCTTTTAAGAGCTGAAAAAAGTTAATGTTATTAAAAATACCAAAAACTATTCATTTTATAAAGTCAGTATTGTATATTTTTATACATCATGTTGGTACAAAAACTATGAATTAGGGCACTTAGAAAAGCATTTTAAACTTACATAAAAATAATAATACAGACTAGTATTCAATACAAGGAAATACATCATTATAAACAATCCAATTATTCAAGCATAATCTCTTATATCAAAAATATTTTTTTTTGTTTGTCGTAAAAACGCAACATATCAGTTTTAAAGTTTATATCATTTATTTATCTTAATTAAGTACACTTCATTGAGCACACTTGTGTTATTCTCTCATACCTTAAAAGTAATAAGCAAATACTGTTACCAAGTTGCAAAGTATTTCTATCATAATAATTGCATTCACTTTATTGTTGATAATGTCCTTGTTTTCACAGATGAAGATCACAGCTGGGTTTGGGCCAGTTGATTCAAATAGAAGGGAGAAATATTGCACCAGTCCCTGCAGTCACCTATTTCTGTACACCTGGCCCTGAATGCTCAAGTCCACAGAGAGCACACTTTATTCTCTTCTATATTAACAGATCTTCTTCCCAATCTTCTTTCTCTCTCTCAGACATTGATATTTTGGGACTTGACAGCTGCTTCAGTTCCTCATGGGTGCGGGGAGGAATAGGGTTATCACTCAGATCTACATATTCAAGTGCTCTTGACCTGGCCAATCTGTCCACATCCACTTCTGAAAATAATAAAAAAATTGCCTAACATTAGCAGAATGTTACTTTTTAAAGTTACAAAACGAATAAAAGTTATTAAATCACTTTATTTGCTTTTTATATATTTACAAATTACGTACCAATGATCTGATTATGGTGTGCCAGAAGGGTGTGGAGGCTAGGGCACTGGAAGGCAATGTGGGGCAGCGCCACAAAGGTATTGTGGGAGATGTCCAACCGTTGCAGGCAAGCTAGTGTGCAAAGCTCATCGGGCAGTCTCGCCATTTGGTTGTTGGATAAGTTTAAATCTGGAATTGAAACAAAACAATGTATAACAAGATATAAATACGTGTTAAGAAAATTCCATATATAGAGGTCTATTGTTTGATCATAGACAGGTCTCAAATATGTCATTAAAATTATAGTAAGGCCTTGTCAATTTTACAAATGAAATATCAGTAGCTAGTGGCTGTGTTAAGAAGTTGTTTTCAAAGTATTTAGTCTGGTTGTTAACATTGTTTACATATATTTATAGTACAAAGCAGAACAAAAAGATCCGCCTTCAAGGCATTCAGACACTTTTATTACTTCTTCCTCTCTTGTCTATATTTTACTTTAGGTAAAGTAATTGTCTGTACTTTACTCTCACCCTATTTTTTCTGTACTTTGCTTTGACAATCAGTAGATGGCCCTAGTAGCAGTGTTATAAAAAGTTAAGAATGTGTATTTTTTACCAACCTGTAATTAAACTAAATTTAACAGCAAACTTTGGTGGTATTTTTGTGATAACATTCCCACTGAGATCACAGCTCTTGAGCTCTGTGTGCCGCATTAGATGGTACACTGCATCAGGTACTTGCATCAGTTGACATTCCGACAAATCTGTAACAATTGATGTATTCTAAATTTTGATTTTTCAAAACAATGTGCTTAACATATTTTAAGAGGTTTTTTTCTATAAATAACAAACTAGGTGAAAAAATTGTGGCAAAATATACAGAGAGCCATTATTTACTTTTCTATCACTTAATTTAATAATTGACTTCGTGTCTGCTGCCATTTTATACCTATTCTTTATTCTGATATTTGTAAAGTAGTACATATTTGAGCATTAAATATATGTTAATATTAAAAAATATGAAGCATTATTTAAAAGTTACATATGTAGGACATAGATAGGTTAGGTAGTTAATTTAAGGGGCACTATGTACAGTTCATTTACAGCTTTATAAGTGTACTCCTAATTTTCCATCATAACATTTACCAATATAATACCAAAACTCTTTTCAATTAAACCACAAGAGGTATAGCTCAATTACCTAATATCTGTGTCTCTTGTGCATTTTCACATCTTAGAATGACTCGTGTAACTGCAAATGCCATCGTCCTTTGTTAGGTTTCGAAGACTTAACAGTACAACCGAGCGCTTTTATTTATATACACTTGTGCTACTTATTCAACCGAACTAAAATCACTGCGCATATAACATTTCTCAGTACTGTTCAATCTATTTCTATCCTGTTTGTGAAGTCCAGAACAAATCTATTAATAAATAGTAATCCAGTACAAGGCTCTATAGTTTTGTAAAGTTTGATTAATGATAATTTTGTCAAATGTCTTTTTATACACGCAACTTGAAATATTCACATTTCTTGTGTAACTTTTTGAGTGATATTTTATAATTAATATAAATTAAGCGTACGTAACTGTATGCACTTTCTAATTTGATACAGTGACAGATCTGAGCTGGCCATCTGTATTTGATAATTCATGATCTGTCATTTCTCATGATGACAGATCAGTGTCATATTAAGTGACGAGCCGACTCGATTATTTTTCAACTCGAACTATTCGAGTTGGAAGAATACCGAGCTGCAACCCGTGTTGATTCGACCCGTGTGTGCTGACACCCATTGTGACAACATATATCGGCCAATAAAATTGGGTGTTAGAGTTATGATTTTCAATATTTAGTAATAAATTTCGCGATTGTCGATCTAGGTGTATACTAGTGACGATTATTTTAATCCTCAGAATTGGCAACAAGTGTAATCAGCTACGAATAAAAGACACTAACAGTTACTAATTGCACGCATAGTAACAACTCTATTTCTACAATATTAGTTTGGTCATTACTTAACTACTAACACTCACATCTCTACTCCTATGGTCACGTTTGGGATAGGTTATAAATGCCAATGGCCATAATTTGTAATTCCTGCCTGCATGTTCTCTACTTTATATAAAAAAAAATTAACAATCTTTAGAATCCTAATATTTGTGTAATTGTTGAGATTGAATTTGGCAACTCGAAAACGTCACTCGGTGCTATGTCGATGACCTCGACCCGCGCTCCATACGAGTTGACCGAGTCAACTCTGATTATCGAGACTACGGAGTGACTCGAGTTAAAGAACTCAATATAAACTTTTAAGCATCACGTATCTGCTTAAAACAAACGATTATATAGGTATTTCTTCTAAAACGGCATTACGAAGTAATTATTTTATTTGATTACTATTTTAGTCTGAACCAATTTGAATGATATATTGTGTATAACTTAACATCGATGTGCATAATTCGGGGATTATTTTATTAAATATTGTATTATTTATTAAGTAAGATGACTAAACTAGGTTAATAATATTAATGACTCCTTGATTTATTTTTTATTAAGAAATTGTCTACTGCACTTTTGTAATTGTATACAAGACGTATGTTCAAATCTATATACATATATAAATATCAATTACTGTTCGTCAATCTCACTACAACTAGAAAACGACTTGGCTAATTTTGATTTTAAAATATTCGTGGAAGTCCAGGGACGGTTTCAACGGCGAGAAAATACAGAAACATTTGGAGTAAATTAGTAATAATAGCAATTAATTTTCTGTACAAACTGCCGACCTGTCAAACATTTTATGTACGTCCCTTCTTCTAGATATTCATTTTTTTACGGCAATGGATTCAATTCGCTTATAGCTAATATTCAGTTATTTAGAAGAAAAATTGAAGAAAAAAAATAAAAATACATTAGGAGTAACAATATGCCACCATGTAGGTGGCACTGCTTGTCCGGGTAGGTCGACATATTGTGCCGGGACCGCTAGTTTGAAATAACATTTATTTTAAATGTTTGCGGTATTGAATATAATGTCGAATAATGTATAGAATGAGGGATTACATAGATTTCCCTCTACCTAGTCCACTACGGGACACTGAAAAAAGGTAGATTTGTATAGTATGTAATTATGAATATTTTTGAATAAATTTCTATAATAAATATAGACTGATAAACATTGAATGGCATTGCACAACTCTTCACGTGTGCTTTTCATAAAGGGAAGTAACGAACACCGACCTTCTAGGCTTACTGTTCCTTTTATGGAAAGAATATTCTTGAGAGGCCAACATGACTTTACTTTGCAGTTATAATTGATTTGCGCACATACAGCGCTGTTATATTTAACTTATAGTTTTTGTCTAAGTTTATACATTTAATTGAGTTTTATTCCCACTGTCTCTTTGATTTAATATTTTTCACACAATTAATGAAATATGTATAAAATTCAATTTTTATCATATTTTTGGACATTTTACAGAGAAAGAGGCTTCAAAGGACAAAGTATCACGTGTACAATTAAATCTATTGGAGCGAACAGAATGCTTATATACCATTTGTCCATAACTATCTTTGGGGGCTAACAGCCTTATGCATTAATTGTTAATCTATGTGCGACTTCCGCATTGTAATGTTAACATTTAATAAAATAACTTATAAGTCCCTGCACTATGACTATTGTCTTCCGTTTCAATATGAACGGACGCTGGAATGAGGAAAATTTTCAACTTCTCTATAAAGTCTTCCTTTGTTTGTTAAATTTGACGGAAATAATGAATTTTACCTGCGCATTGTCGAATTATTTGTTTATTATCCTGCAATACTATCTAAGAACTACGTAAACAGATACGAACAATAATATTATAATCATATTGTAAATACTATGTAGCTATATGCGAATATTCTTACACCAAAAAATTTCCGACGTTTGAATTTATATTAGGTACAGTATAAGCTAAAGAATATTTATAAAATTTACGTATACGCCATTCGCTGCGCAAAAACATTAGTCTTCTCCAAATAACTACAGCATAACACGTTAATATTAGGAATTGCGACTTGCTATGGCACCTTAGCCAAATGATTTTCTCGGGAATAATAAACGCCAAATGTATTTGTGTACTGTTTATGTAAAAACTGTTTAAGAATATAAAAACGGCAGAAGAAAAATTTTTGATTGTGTTTTTAAGATTTGCTATCTCCCGTGGTGCAGATAGAGCACTTATATGGAATATTATCACCTCAACCCACGTTGACTGCCACTGAGTTAAGCATTGACGCATAACAGCCTGGGAATCGTACCAAAGCCTGCAACCATTAAATGGGGATTTAAAGTTTTCGACGTTACAACAACTAAAATTAATTACTTGGATACTGATTTATAAATAAAAAATCATTTAATTAATCAATTTTTCAATTTATCCGATTAATAAATTAACGTATGCATACTAAGTAAGGATAATAAAACATTAAATCGTAGTCTCGTATCAAATTAACGTGTTGTACAGACGGCAACACCTGCTTCGAGATCGAGTTGACCTCAATTAGTTTCACAATTTTTAAGCTAATATCTTCGTGGAGTTTACGAAATGCGAATGCAATAGAGAGCACAAAATTAATTTACGTAAGCTTTAAAACATGTTCCAAGTAATTATATTCAATATCCACGATGTATTTATCGCTTTTGTATTCAAAGATTAAGGTTTAAAATTGAATGAAATTCTAGAACAATTAGGAATAATATAAAACTAAGCTTATTACTATAATTTGTACCGTTCCTTACGATATACCCTTGTCTTTGTCTACTCTTGGGTAAGTATAAGTATTTCATATTTTTAAACAGTTGTACAGTGATGTCCTGTTATGCGATTAAAGGGTTTTTGACTGATTCTTCTTTACTCGAGCTCTATTTTTAGGGGTTATACTATCTCTGCATTATTCTAGAGATGAAATTGAGCGAGCAATGATATTGTTAATTAAGCTCACATCTTAGTAGTTACTGTAATTCTGTCGCTTATTTATAGCACCTATTAAAATAATTATATTTGCACATAGAATTAGTCGAATCGAATATAAAGATTATTAAAGTTTACCACAGAGGAAAAAGAGAGCCTAGTTGATTTCACATCATGCACAGAGATATACTTGTGTCTCTATCTCTAAATTAGCTAAGTCATACTTTTCTTCATACCATTAATACCTTTCAATCATGTCAATGCAACGTTTGTTAATTAAATAATTCTTTTGTCATATCACATTATCGGACCCTGACAATACACTGGCGACGGGCCAGCAACAAGTACCACCTAAAAGTTCAAACGCCATGTTGCCACTCCTGTCCTATTTCTTTCTGTATCTTTTGGCACTGACATTGACATTTTCCAATGTATTTTCTTTATGAGTTTAGAACTAATTTGGATTGACGAATAATTTTATATATATGTATGTATATAATGAATTATGAGCTGTTAAAGTGAATGTACCTATAATTAAAGGGACCACCAATTATCATTTAGCTGCTAATGTTAATTCAACCAAAACAGGTTATTTCTATCAATTAACCCGTTCGTTGTTTGTAACTCCAGTTCATTCTATAATAATACGTAACAATTGATTCAACACTAAACAACTTCAATAATAGTGCACATCAATCGATCTGTTTATTACCTTTAGTATAAAATCTGTTTAATTGTGGTTTTTTTATACAAGGTTTTTACATAAAACAGTCAAAGATTATTAATTTCATACACACATTTATCTTATCTAATGCTAATGTCATTCAACTTACCCGTGTTGTCCTTCTATTGTGATGTAAACATTAGTAATTTCGTATTTTTTATGATTAATTCATGAGCGTGCCAGTTACTAAATTTTTACTTGGATTGTTACGAAAAAGATGTTCCTACGTATATGTTATTAGGATCAGAACGTCATTAATATAAGAACAAAGATCACATATGTGTTCAAGAACAATAAACACGTCATGAACACTTTTATCCTTGCAATATCGTACACGGCGTCCAGGCTATAGTGCACCAGGCTGGTCAAAACCGGGTTGGCACACCATACACACCGTAGAGAACATTACGCATGGAGAAATCTAAAGCGCGTACATCTTTACTTGTGACGTTTTATTTCACCTCTACAAAAAATTATATTTTATCTTCAAAATGTACATAATTTTATAAAATCGGGTTGCCAGGATTTAAACTCCAGTCCCCTAGAGAGAGAGACAAAGATTTAAAAGAGTGCCGAGAATTTTTTTCCGCCGGCTTTTTTCTTTCGCTCTACCAAACC
>DWQQ01000413.1:0-11663 GCA_018244775.1 Oxynetra roscius flavomaculata
CGTGTAGACGACAGTTAGCACAAGAAATATGACAACACGAGCCACACAAACTACTTATTTATTTTGAGTATATGTATAGAAAAATTTCCAATATATTCTGATATTTTTCTACAAAGCATATGTTACTCGAGTACGTTGCCACTGTATTAGACGCACATACATATATATCGTTGTGCTATGGTACGTCTAACGTATGAAGTTGTAATTGATTATAAAGAAAATTCTGTGCAGTTCTTTATCAGAGCAAAAACAAAAATTATCGATACAATTTTGGTATGATTCGAATATAGATATTTCTTGTCACAAGATATTAACAGGAAAATGTATAATGAATAATTCATACGGAACTATATTTTCATGCTTACAGCAACAACGATTTAGTGGCTGCATCGGAGAGTTAAAACATAAATCGGGCCACCTCCGATCCCAAAACGCAGTCGGCGTCCCTTTCACTCGGCGCAGCAATAAATCAGGCAGAACGGGACGGCAATAACTCACTCAGCGCGACCGTTCGCGGCGATATTTTCGTCGTCGCGCTCGTAAACGTGTCGCAGTCGTTGCGGAGACACGCCGCGACAGATGCGAGGACGAATGGCGCTGGCTTTCACTGCTACACTTACCGCGTTTTGTTTTTCAGATGATATATAGCAGTAGTTTGTTTTGTGAGGAAAAGTTCGCTAATGTACTATGAAATGATTTATGTTATCAAATTTAAATTATTAGTATTTATTATTGTTATTACTACGGGTATGTGATTGTTATCTTATGATTACTTAAAATAACCTTTCAGTCAGACTTACACCTTGATTATGTTTACATTGATTATGGTTAGATACATTTTTTAGCAACTTCGGTTAAAGGGAGAAAAGCGTCAATCAGCGTTCAAGAGCAGAGGCGTCAGCACAACTATTCCAACTTAATGGTAATGCTTCTTGCTCTATCTCTATCAACCACTTTATCGAACCAGAAGGATAAGCTCATAGTCACTACCACGGTGGCCAAGTACTGGTGGGCAGATTTCACTCACTTTTAGTATTGAACATGATGGACAAATTTAAATATCATTTAAATAGAACAATGTTTAAATTTCATAGTAATGTTTCAAGAAGTATTTAAGCATATGATTTTCACAAAGTCAGATGTGGCCGCTAGGGTAACTCCACGCCGCCCAGTACGAGAGGCCGAAATCGAAGTCATTACATCATCACTGATTTTAATTACTGTTGTTTTCCAATTTGTATTTCTCAATTATTCGTTGAAGTATAATAATACTATTTAAAACAGTTTGCCTCTGTCGGTTACAGTAAGTAGATAATATACATTTTTTCTCATAATAATCTGAGCACACAGAGAGGCAAATTGATACCTTTGGCTAATCCGTACTTCACGTTTCCCATCATAAGTCTATGGTCTCGCTCAGAAGAAGAGATTTAAACCTCACAGAAACAACGGAGAATACAGAATTTCAGACAGACAGACAGAGAATAATGTATAACAGTTTAATGTATAGTTAATTTTCTATGTGGGTGTAAAAAACAACTATATGGGAATAGATATATGTATATATATAAATATATGACGTTTATCAACGGTCTGTTTACTGTGCATAAATTGGCATGTGATGGCCGCATGTGGAGAAGTCTCAAGGACATTATTATTTTTCTTAAAAGATAAATGAGTTTTTCAAACGCCGCGTACGTAAGTACACACTCGTATCTCCCGTCGGTCTGTCAAAACGTAACACATTAAGGAGATGAACAGTAGCTTGTAAATCCGGTTGCGAATTGCTCCGGATATCGCGGCGTTTACACTTTAGTTTCTTAGTAATCGCGCATTATTCGCTTAGCGAATGACCGCCACAAATAACATTGATGTACGTTTATAGCGCCAGCCGGACGCTGGTCAAAGCACGAGAGGAAGCGAGCCCACAAAATCTTTTCAGATAAACATATAGTTAGTGCCCAGCGAAACTTCAAAAAGCTTGTCACTATCAACGATGTATGTAACATCTTATTTTATTTAATATATATACATGGCCAACGGTGATCCGGAACACCTGACGCTATATTCCCCTGCCTCCTATAGATCTTTCCCGTTCAAGTTCACTCTCAATGTCGACTCCAATTGCTGTGTTTCGATTGAAGGGGTGTTAATTAAATAATGCTCTTAAATACAAAAATACCATCATTTCAAATCTTTGACTTATAATCCGTGGTCCAGTGAAAATTTTAAATTTCAAAAATGTATTGAGCCGTCAACTCAACACGTTAAATCAATACAAAATTATTATTCTATAATACTAAACATTTTAAGCACAACAACTTGCCACGTATTTAATTTAAGGATCGCAGCGAACGACACCAACTCGTAACTCGCCACACCTCACAAACTGGGCCACCATCGCCGACGTACCGGGTCAAACACTCCGGGCTCGCGAAATAAACACAAATATATCCCCGCAGTAATTGTATTAAATGCGACTTTATTGTTCAACGGAATGTATTTACACGGTTATACGTTTTGAATTACACTCGTAAATTGCCGGTTCCCTGTTTACTTAATACGAGAAAAAACAAAACACACTCCACTTACGTGAGGACAGCAATTTATACATACGTAATAATAAAACAGCTGATTTAAATTAATCAAGGGTTACTCATATTTATCATAGCTAAATATAACTATGTATTTAGGTAAGTTAAACGAGATTATATTTTTATGTCTAGATATTAAGCTTATAAATTTCTCATGTAAGTGAATTTGTATGTAATTCTTTTGAGAAATAAAGTCTCTTTAACCTTAACCTTAAATATAAACGCTCTATTAAAACATACATAAATCAATTCCATTAAAAAGTTACTCTATGAATACAGCAAATGTGTTTCTCGCTTTATCCGGTGCAGTATATCGCGGGGGGTTAAGGGGTACAGGGCTGGGGGAACGCCACCCCCCCAGACAGTGTTGTGTCTGGAGTTCGGATACCGGATTGTAGTCTGGATGTACATAAATAATATAACTATCGTATCCAACAAATATAAACGAAATTCTCATTCGTAAGAGTCTTGTCTTTTATTTTTAAATTCAAACAATATAATTATGTAGTTGGTAATTGACATAATTGAACTATTCCCTTTTGGCACAAAAGGTAGATGTATAAATTAAAATTGAATTTACTACACAAATGTCGAATTCAGAATGTTGCTATATCAATTACACTTCATTGTTTTAATGTGTCTTATTATGTCCACTGTTGGACATATGCACCGGCTCTCTGCAGTCTTAAATTACACTTAATAAAATTATATATCCTACGGAACCCATTGTTATTAGTAGAGCGGTATCACTTAACAGTATTTAGTACTTGCGTTATTATTATATGTAAATTTTTAATTGCGTAGCTATCTGAAGACCGTTTTCGGTGTTGTGGGAGGCATTGTTTTAATTCAATAAAAACGGATTTATTTTCACTCAAAATGCTTTAAAAGCTTCTAATGTAAAGGTTGTTGAAGATATTTCAAATGACAATAAAAATAATATATATTTTTATACAACTCGGATTTGGACAGCGTGGCAGATTTTGGACTTAGTTCTTTAGTTCTAGAGCATATATTATGTTAACCAGATGGCTGATGAACAAACAAATATGTTAACAATAAATGCATATATATAAAAACAAATATATACGCTAAACAAATTTTCAATAAATAAAAAAGGATCTGCCACAGAGGTAGGATGCGCATTGGGCATTAAGTAGTACCTACTCTTGGACAGCTAAACTCCATTAAAACACAAATGAATAAATAACGCCAAAAAAATTAACGATAGTAACAAAATACTGTATCTTTTGTTCAATATTATACTCACAAAGTCGGAAACAGTGCATGCAAAGCATTGAATCAAGCGGTCGGCAGTGGGCATTCGTGTAATGAGCGTACAAGTATGCAAATACGCGACATGTCCGCTACATACAACCGGAAACCATCTTACCTGTGCAAGAACAAGAGAACTCAAGGAAAATACGTTGAATAGTACAAAAAAATACATCTTATTGAATCAGCATGTAGTAGTTATGAATAAATAGTTAATTTAGATTTAATTACACGTTTTAAACAATAACTATTAATACACAACGCCTTCATAATAACAGTGGTTGAGTTATTTTTTATTAATGATAACAAAAATGCTAACGTTTGATATAAAACAGCATATATTAAATACCAGTCTTTTATGGAAGGTCCATAGGCTTCTTATATAGGCTTAGATCATCGTATTTGAATAGACATCTATAATAAAAGATAAAAGAAAAATGTTAGACGAAGCGTTTCTTTTCGATAATCATTTGAAAACACTGAAAATTTTGACCCGCTTCGGTGGCGTGTCTTTGATAAGCAGACAGAGGAGCGCCGTAGATAAAGCGAAACATCGATTCATATTCATCTTGAATTTGCTCTGGCTGAACACTGATGTTGTCGGTGCGATACTATGGTTCGCAGACGGCCTGGCGAATGGCAAAAGTATCGTCTATCTCACATACATAGCACCCTGTGTCACTCTTAGTTTCGTGGCGAATTTCAAGGGATATTATTTTGTACGTCACGAGAAACAAGTTAACGATCTCATGGATGATTTGAAGGAGCTTGAAATGAAAATTAACGGGAGAGCGGTGGATGAGGGAGAGAAGAGAATTTTGAACGAGGAGACTAAATTCTTAGCGATTGTTATTAAAATGTCGAATATATTGAATGCCTTCCTTTTGGCCACGTTCGCTGTGAGCCCGCTGATCCTGATTGCGTATAAATACTTGACAACGCAGAAGTTGGATCTGATACTGCCATTCCTGGTGTTATATCCTTTTGACACGCAAGATATAAAGATCTGGCCGTTCGTCTATCTCCGTCAGATTTGGTCGGGTAAGATTTTGTTCAATTTATTTATTGATATCAGTGACGGGACGAATATTTCAATTTTTACAGTACTTTTATTGATAGTAGGAATAAGATTTACAAAGTTATCCATAAGTTTATAAAGCTCTACTTATCGCAATTTGGTATGTATGATGTGTCCCATTTTGATGACGTTATTCATTCTTTGAATATTAATATTACTTAACAGTGTATTTTTACATATAAATAGAGTGACAAACGAGCATGTAGCAGTGGCGAGTGGCCGCTGCCGCCCATAGACATTTGCAAATGACCTTGAACAGGACTATTTGTCTAATTCTTGGCCGGTCACAGAAGTGTTGCCACTCTTGAAGACTGAGATGGTCGCCTCTAGTATACACTTGGAGCGGCAACCACAGCCTTCAGGCCGAAACACAGATTGTTATAATAACAACCGTTTCACGGCAGGACAGGGTGTAGTATTACTTCAAGTGTTGCTGCATTACAAATACTAATTTGCTATTTAACTACCTTGACAATCTTTTTAATACATAAAAAACATTATGATTTTATCCTCGTGTCTTATGACTAAGTGGGTATAATTCGCGTCGCCATTGTAAAGCAATCGACACATACGTAATTGTGGGGTAATGACGGGAGCAAACATTTTCATTAGCAACGAGCTCGGCCCAGAAATTGTCGGAGACGATAAATGCATTCGTGGTCCAAACGAAGCATAACTCATTCGATTAAGAAGCGGTTCCGTCGAATGCCTGCGGGCCCATTTAATTCTAACTATAGACCTCGGTGCATCGGGATTCCATTTTAAAAGGAGCCCTCATTTCCAAACGTCGTCATGTAACTGCCGCATGTTGTGGGGGTCAAACAAAATGGTTGTTCGTAAAGTTTTTCAACCGCTAATGCTATCTTGGTGACGCCAAGAAAATATTAATCCTATTTGAATATGACTAATTACACCATTAATTGACGGTGTGCTTAGGAGTAGTGTGTTGTATTGTGTGGGTGGATATAAGTGGTGTAAGATTCATTTAGATTTTAATGGATCTTCGTAAACATTACGATGCGATGATACTGTATCAGAAAGAATTTGAACTGTGTATAGTTATTAGAGTGTGTTGTACAATTAGATACAAATATGTAACTTGTATTCAGTACCTGTTTTGCATTTTGACAATATTATAATTTGTTTTCATTCAAGAAGTTTTTATTTTAAGTTTAGTCCTTTTTATCACATTGTCATTTTTATGGTTCAAATATATTATTTTTGAGGCAAGACACTTGAGATAATAAAAAATAAAGTGGGTATTAATTTTTTGAAAAAAAAAACTTGTAATATGAATAATATTCGACATAAAATAGCATACTTGCTTACTTCGCCTGACTCTGTCTTGCAATTGTATAGCAAATTAGCCGCCTCTGAATTTAAGTTGGTAATGGTGCTGTATTAAACAGCTTTTTGTTTGTAGAGATACAGAGGTACATAAGTACATACAATACATACATACATAGGTGTAGGCTTCGAACATAAATAGCACAATGACGCCGAGCCGACTTTGATTCAAAGACCGCCAAGAAAACTGAGCCCGGTACATAAGTATATGTGATAACAACTCCACAGCACTCTCCAAACAATTAAGATTATAATTTTAATTGTACGATACATTCGAAATTATATTAAAATCATATCAATTGGTCAAGTAAAGTTTTACCTGCGCACATGTCTATCGTATCGAATGGGTAAAGCCTTAGCACATGTGTAAGTCTCTAAGTTATACCTTTGGAGCCATCAAATATCTCAGCACTAGCTAAGGTCGCATCATTGTTTGGTGATAGTACTGACCGCAATGCGTGCATGTACGCAAATTGCAAAATGCGTCACGTCTAAGAGCATTTGAAATTTAGTTATTTGATCCCATGCAATTTATTCAAATACTGCGTATTATCATATATAACATAGCGCCAGTAAAATATAAAGTAAATATAGTTAGTATTTTCTCAAGCTCATGATTGAATTGGTGCGCTAATGGTGAGTATGCAAAGTGAACCAAGTGGAAGGAGGCTCGTAAATTACAAGTATTTAATTAAATTAGGCGCAGACAAGACATCATCTGTAGACAAATTCGATGTTGAAATATCGTCTATCTGTTCACGGTCGATTAGATAACGCACTTAAGCTTTACCTACCAGACAGAGCTTTGTTGAAGCGCACGCGTATTTTGATTATCTACTTTAAAACGTTACGACAAGTCGCAATTCTTTTAAGCACTAATTGCAAAAAAAATATCCTCCATTTTTTATGTCACTGTTCACACAAACAGACAAGTGTGTGTATGTGAGTATATTGTGCACGTTATTATGTTTATAAATATACATACACATTTCGCTTTTACCTTTGTCAAGCTACAGCTAAAGGTGTGCAAAGATATTATTTATTTTGAGTGTCTCATAGTAATTTGAAAGTAGATGACATTTATAATTTTATTGATATTGCCATTACTATGTTACACTGACCCCGACAAGCCCAAATTGGAGATAAAATAGATCATTACGATATTTTTTCGGTTAGGAATCGAACTTAAAAAATTCTACCTAAATAATTTGCAGGATATCGGTTGCACTAAATCGTGAAACGAAGATTCAATCAGTAATATATTAAAAAATGTATCGCAAATCACATATATCGTAGTGTCTAGCATAACATTGTATAACCGTTTGTCGAATAGCCAATCGTTGTCTCAACGTCGTGTCGTGATCGTGACTACTAAATGGGGAATCCCCAAACTACATTCGCTTGTCGCCACCCGCTGAGCAGTTGGCATTAACGACTAATAGCAGCATGTTAATCGACAGGCGATCGTTGTCGGCGGTCACTTTTAAACTAAAAAATAACTCGAGCGTCATACGATATCTATGGAATTGGTAATCCACGCCGTGTATTGAGTGTCCAAGGATTAATACACAATCATCTTGCATATGTTAAGGCCAATTCGATGCATATTCCGTGACTATGTTTTTTTTAAACGACACTATTTTTAAAGTTTAATATTCGTTTACTTACTATCTCATCATGCTCATTATTCTTTCTGTTATTTAACTATGGCCTTGGCTCCTACTAAACTGGCATGTGATAAGTCATAAGCACAAAGAAGTGATCCGAGAACAGGAATAATGATCATGTTTAAAAAAAAACCAGCATTTATATAACATCTAGGTACAATGGTTAATCGTCTGCAAAGTAACAAATTATTTGCATATTTAATTTGATAGATAACGGTTATAGTATCTCTGATTTTACATAAAATATACGATACGATTGCCGAAGATGCATATTACTTGGCAAATGGACCTATACATTTGAAATTTTACACAAAGTAGTGTTCTTATATCTAAAGCAAGGTTGATATCTGAACTAAGATAATAGGAAATAAGAGGAAGATCAAAACTTATTCTTAAATAATTTTTTGATGCGCAATTTTATCTATGGAATAAGACGGATAGTTTGAGTCGTGAAATGTATAAAACCAGCAATGGTCATTGTTATTTTATTTTATCGTTTTTGTATTTATAGTTTAGACAAACGCCATCTAGTGTTCGTTATTAGGAATATTTCGTTTATATAAATTATTAATAGATGGCGCTTATTATTCTAAGCTGCCATATATTGACGCGTTGTGTATAGTAATTTTATCCAACGGGGGGTATTTTTAGCATTATTTAATATTGTTCTGTTTTAATTACAATATGTGTAAAACCTACCCTATAAGCTGTATATATGATAGTTTTGCTATGTCATATGAAATGAGTGTACATTTTTCATGTCCTGGCTCGAGCGTTGTGTCATCATATGTTATTTCTGACATCTTTGTCCGTTTGTCAATGTCAATATGTCAATTTTATACGCTAGAGTATCATTAGTATAATTATAACAAGGATTAATACAACGTATCGGTTGTGAAAACTACTTTGTAATGTTTGTTAGTGCCGCTACGAAAAATATGTGTCATATAGTTTTACTGCGTACCTACTGTTTCTTTATTTAAACGAACAAAGAGTACTCTAACTCAAATAATATGTACCATTTAGTTGACTGACAGTGACTGAAGAGTAATAATATATATGAGTTTAAATATACCGCAAAAACCTTGAAATAATGATAAGAAGGTTGAAAATACCTTTGAATTATCAACGAATTTTCAGAGGGTATCTTGTTCGAAAGTATTTGTCAAGAGCCAGTTATTCTACGACAGTAACAATAGATGCCATTGACACTTTTACTAACGAGTTGTTACAAAGACACAGAAAGTCAACAAGAAATATCCTTTTCACTAGAAATGACTTAAGTTTAAGGTACTTCATGAAAATCGACAGTGATGAAACAAAGAAAGATGTGACCACTATGACTAGCGACGAATTAAACGAATATTTTTTAGACCTTTGTGCGAAAAACAAAAATAAACTATTGTGTGAAGTGATCAAAGATTGCCAGGAAAGAAAGATATCCATCAATGAACTTACTTTGAAGAAGCTATTTAGAAGCGAAAGTGTAGCTGGTAAAGTGGAAACAGTATTGTTTTTGCAAAAATATGTAATGAAATTAGATCCATACTTGTACAAACGAAATGGAGAGTTTCTACACTACGTTGCCAAAGCTCAGTACATGAGGGGCAACACAGAAAACGGTCTGTTAATATTTAAAAAATGTTACTCCAAATATGAGGGATTAAGAAGTTTTTACAGAATCATTTTAAGAGAATTGATTCAAGACTCTATCATGAACAGATCGGAAGCTACTTTGGTAGTTTTTAAGAAGTATATGTTACTGTTCAGCGAGATATATAAAGATCATTATCCTCTGGTGTGCTTTTGGCACAACTGTTGGGCGAGTTCATGGTTCTCGGATCAAATGCTTGCTAATGAGCTTTTAGATGCGTCTAAACATCTTCAAGACATTCTTAGAGACAAGTGAGTTTATAGAATAATAAATAAATAACCGTCACGCCAGGTCCCTAGCGGGGTAGTCACAGAGCACGGAGCTCCAAATAGAATAATAAACCATTTTATATTAATAAATTCAATACTTACTATAAAAATGTCTGCCTTAATGATAAAGTTAAAATTATGATTTGAGTTTAACGGCATGAACCATGTCCCTCTCCATAAATATTTGGTAGCAAATTTAAGTAAGTCTAGGCACTTGTAGTGAATTACTTCCTTAATGTTAGTAAATATGACAATATATGATTAGAACACGGTGTCACCAGAATATGTGTGAACCGTGATCAGCAGATATTTACACAAAAAAGAATATATTTACAAAAGCTTCCTACCTCTCGGACTAAGTAATGCATATATCATTAATTACGGGGCATTAATGTGTGTACTGTGCTAGAAGAAACAACTTTAATAGTAAATTTCGTTCTAATCTTATCTCCCAGAAAATATTTATTTATCTTACTTATTTTATTCCATTTACCGAAGAAAACAGAACAAAATAAAAGATAAGAAAGGTAAAGTAAAAATAGGTACTACAGGCAAAATAAAATTATTTACAAATAGCTGCATTTCTTGGAAGCGGAATTTCCCACAAATATTTGTTTCTTATCAACACAAATAAGTGAGTTGTAAAATATTTATCAGATACCTCTGTTGAATCTTTTCACCAAAAATAAATTAGATCTTTTTTACATGTTATTTACATGTATTTCCTTAATAGCTTTGTCTTTTTATTTATGACACCTAAATGTGAGAATGCCTTAATTGTGATACAGTAATTGGTTACTTTGCAAACAATTATACATTTAATATAAATTAAAACATGTGAAATATAAAGAAATGGTTATTATTATTTAATTTCACTTGTATTTGTAAAACGTACAATATTCATATACAAAGTAGGTACACAGTTTAAAATTCATTAAAAAATAAACTAAATACAATAATTGAAATGTGGACTTATAAAATAGGAACAGTATAATAATTACTTAAATTTATACAATAGGGTTTTAAAAAGTTATCAAATATTCTTTATTGAGTGATAAATATCTATCTAGCTTTTACAATTAAGTTAAATTTACATATTTCTGCTAAAATAATTATTGAATTGATAATTAGTTATCAGGCACATCTTGAAACTAAATACTCTGCTAGGCTAGCTTACTTGAACAATTTTCGGGACGAAGCAAAAACATAGGACAAATTTTTTTTGTTACAAATCTAAATGAATATGTCAATTATCACAATATATTAATAATGTAAACATTAAAATTTTCCAGGGCAACAGCTTTTAGTATAACGATATTGAGAGAATACAACGACGATGCTGTGCTGAGACTCTTACAAAGCCTGCTTAAGTATGAAATGATGGATGAATACGTGAAGGTTTTAGAAGTTCTCTTTGTGTATAAACGTGAGTAATAAAGTGGTCCATATTGATACTTGAAATCCTCGTCCTGTTAGCTTCGCATAATGCTTATTGTTTAATGTGAATAAATTTAACCAACCTAACATTTTGTAATACCATTAGCACAATCATTACTTGCAAATTAATTTCCCTTAGGGGAATTGTATGAAAATTACATGAGACCACCTTTATAATAGATTTCTCATATTCCACCTGTTTGTTGGTCCACTGGAGGATATGGGTCTTCTGTCACGTTGAGAAGGATTACATTCACAGGTGTGCCACTCTGCTCAAATGAGGATTGGCAGAATACACATGTGGTAGAGGACATTTTGGAGAATGGTAAGATGTGCAGGTTC
>DWQQ01000414.1:0-11655 GCA_018244775.1 Oxynetra roscius flavomaculata
GGTCAGATCTGAATAACAAACATCTGCGTAATCAATGGAGGGTAATACGAGGGAATTGACGAGCATAAGTTTTGTTTCTATAGACAAAAAATGTTTAAGGCGATACAATGACCGCAGAGTGGCATTGACTTTGCGACAGACTTCGACGACTTGCACGCGCCAAGTTAATTTATTATCAATGAATAGGCCTAGATTTTTGATATGTTCGCTAAGCCTGATTTCTACATTATTGAAACAAATCTTTGGTAGAGAGGCATACTCAATTTTTGCCAGCAATTTAGAACTGCCAATAACAATTGCCTGACATTTTGCTGTATTGACAGGTATATTATGGCGAAAGGACCATTTATATACAGCAGCAAGATTAAAATTAATCTTGTCCATTGCGCGATGCAGGTCATCCACTTTAGCTTGAACATAAAGCTGCAGGTCATCGGCGTAGAGGTGGTACGAACAATCGAGATCAGATGAGATGGAGTTAATAAACAATGAAAATAACAAAGGAGATAAAATACCGCCTTGAGGCACGCCAGATATGAGATTTTCCCATCCAGAGCACGACTGTCCAGATTTTACAGCCTGCATGCGGCCTCGAAGATATGAGGAGAACCAATCCAAGACTGTGGGGGAGAAGTGAAGATTTGAGAGGATATTAAGTAGTATGTCATGGTCGACTACATTAAAAGCATTGGAAAAATCAACCAGCACCGCCACTGTAAGCATTTTTTTATCCATTCCGTGTCTTATGTCTTCTGTAACTTTGAGCAGTGCAGTGGTGGTGCTGTGTCCAGAGCGGAATCCGGACTGATACATGCTCAACAGGTTATGTTTCATAATGTGTGAAGAGACTTGTTTGTATACACAGGCTTCCAGAACTTTGGATAAAAAAGGAAGGATACTTATAGGACGATAGTGATTCACAAGTTGAGGACGGGATATTTTAGGGAGAGGACGCACAAAAGCATTTTTCCATATAGTGGGGAATGCGCCAGTTGATAAGGAGAAGTTAATAATGTGGGTAAGAGCAGGGAGGAGGATATCAATGATATTAAGGATCATGGCTCGACTTATATTATCACACCCCACAGCCTTCGATTTTATAGAAAGAACAACCTTTCTAACCTCAGTATTTTTATCCTGTCTTTACTCAGTATTTTTATCATCTAATGTTCCGTTTTGTTCTTTGCCTTGTCGTCGAACAATCTCACCAATATTGTCGCCTTGATTCCATCACCTCCACATCAAAAACTAAAATCTCGCCTCAAATTACAATTACTAGCTTAGTAGTATACGTAGACAAAGACAATTTAAGACGTTAATGCGTATGTCACCACAAAAGTTCTGTATGACTAATTTTTCGTTGTTCATGCTATGATATTTTAATAAACGGTTAATGCATGTCATCTCCTATAGTAATAAAACATTTTAAAATTATCCTGATATAATGTAATAATGATTAACGACTCTGGAGCTTGTCCGTCTTTGGCCTTTGACAGATATTGGAATTTGTGGTTCGTGATCTTAAGACGATTTATTCAATTTATTCTTCATACATCTATCAATAAAGGAAGTTCTTAATATGTATGTCTAATTAAAAATCGTCCATATTAAACATACACAAATATAGAAAAAATTATAAAAGTAAAACCTGCTGCCAGAATAATTATAATCGACAACATCCTTCTTAACAAATCGATATTTAGGACAACATTAACAAAATAAAAAAATTCAAAAAGCTTTAAATGACCATTGTTGAAACATAAACTGTAATGCAGAACGTAAAATAATTACGTCATAATTCACATTTTAAAACCAATTAAATAAAATTTAAAATGACCGGGAAAAAATTTAAAAAAATTTGAGGTAAAATGTCAGTGTCAAATCAAATGTAAAAAAAAATCGCACACATAATATAATCACGACTCTGGAAAGTGACAATTGATATTGTTACACTGAAATTCGTCTACTACCGTTTCAAATTGTTCACCGGACCGAATGAGCTGTTGATAGCGAAACACAATGTATCGGCCTATTCACATACAGACGAAATCGGTAAAGGGTAACCACATTACTGTAAAGTAATGTAGGATGATTCCCAAACATGTTGGAATACTTTTTTATATAATTATGAAGATAGGAGCAATAGAACAGACGGCGATCACGTGTAAAATATACACCTGCAATCAGCCTTCAACAAAAATGTAGGAAAAGTGTAAAGGTTCTATTAGTTGGAAATCAGATTAATCGGCTAACAAGATTAATCCCCTGCATGCATTAAGCTATTAGTTCATTTTAATTCATAAAATAGGTACATAATTCGTATGTTAGTATAACACAGTGCTTAGTTAATATGATTCCCAATCGCAGTTGATGAGTGTGAATCGATTCTAATTCTATACGGACCAACAGCCATACTCATTAGGCCAGAAAATTGCTAACCGTCAATTACTTCACTGTTGAAATAGATGTAGCGGTAATTCTGGTCCGGTGCAGCATACAAAGAGATGTTTCACTTAAGCGAATTGATGATGATATCTTGGCTATTGATTGCTTAAAATAGATATGTCTCCAAAGCAACAAGAACTCTCCAAAGTCTTTCAAGTTACAACAAGAAACTATTCTTGTCAAATTCAAATAGGTCACACATCTTATGCAAACTAATTACAAGCTTGATGGATAAATGGTAATCAAATATACAAAAACAATCTGTCAAAGTTAGTAATACTTCTCCAAATGTTCTTTTGATGGGAATTTCAAGTTGTTACTTTCAGATTTTCAGTGAATTAAAAATGATAACCAAACAAACACCTCTGTGATGGTATATCAATGATAGACAGAGGTCAACATAAAATGGATATCCGAAGTAGTGTCCCACATCATTGGATTTTCCTACACGAGAACAAAGTGCACAGTCAGAGAGAATGCACAATACTTCGTCAGTATTGGATTCGTATCTAGTGTGCATAATGTATTGGAGTGCTATATATTTGATGACTATTGCATTACTACTATCGGTACTATACTATTGAAAAAAAATGTTTAAATTAATTTTTATAATACATGACTGAGTGAAAATTTAATGGGATTTATGTTTTATGTATGTGTGCTTTAGAACATTCATTCAGTTCTGGTTCAACCAGTGACAGGTCCAGATATCTCGGACTTTAAACATCTACACGCGTTGTTAGATTAATGAGAAGTGGCAAAACGTGAAGAAAAATATGTCTACAAAAGAAAATAATCATAAAGTAATATACACATCTTAGACTTCTGCATAATGTTCTCCAAG
This sequence comes from Oxynetra roscius flavomaculata, assembly GCA_018244775.1. Classification (NCBI taxonomy): domain Eukaryota; kingdom Metazoa; phylum Arthropoda; class Insecta; order Lepidoptera; family Hesperiidae; genus Oxynetra; species Oxynetra roscius. Next base: position 3,290 of record DWQQ01000414.1, read on the forward strand.
GCGAGTGAAGTCGGCCAACCCGTATTTAGCCAAAAAGACAGACCACACCTTCCCTTTTCTTGATGCGAGGAGATCCATATGAAACAATATAAAGGTTAATGATGATACACAATTTTAAACAACTTAAAACCGTATTTTTGCATCATCACAAACATAAAACAAATAATAAACAACAAATGAATAAACTTACACATTTGGTATATAGTAGCAAGCACTTCATTTGTAAGACGCTCGCTTTAATACAATTAAAACCTTCATATTATTCGGGACGAGTAAAATTTTGAGTTTATTTCTATTCTCGTTAAAATTTGACATTGTAGCTACGTTATCGGCGATATCTCAGTAACAAACGATCGCTAAACGTAAAGAAGCTTGAATATTGCATCGTCCTTTGAGCCGCGCTGTTTACAGGCGCGCTGTGCTGAGATGCAATAAACTTTGCGCAGGGCTCCATAACATTTGGAAGGAACAATAGACTCCCCCTCAGTCAGGTAAAAGAGAACATTTATGTGGTTGTTCTTAACAATTAAAATTTATATTTAAAACCCGACAAGTCTAAGTAGGAAATTAAATATTCATTGTATTTTAAATTCTTTGATTCAACCGAACCTTTGACGTTTAATTGTGTCTTTCTATTCTATATAATAAAACCCTTTTTGTTTAAAACAATTGTATATATGAACATTAATACTTATTAACACAGGATATAAAATAGACATAAAAAAATACTCCAAGAAATCACATAATAATATCAAGGTCTTCTAAGTGTTGAGTATTCCTGAATGGTTCGTCCCCAAAGTTTACCGAGCTCACAATCCCATTATGGAACATGTGATCAGGAGTCATCTTGTTTCGAAATGCAGTGATGCTGGCATTTCACTAGGAGATGACTGAACAGAAAGTGATGATCTTTATCTATATTTATATGAAACGGGACTTTGTTTCTATTTTAATTAAAATATATCTTAACAATAACTGCATATCAGTTTATACGGAGCAATCGTTTGGAACAAATAAATTATATTCTTTGTAAGTTATTTAATCTAGTTCAATTATTCTATTGCAACTTTGAGTTCATTTATGTTTTGCAATCCATTTATAGCGCTTGTAGACGAGACGCGCTTGCTGTTTGTATCCAATCTGAAAAATAAAATGATGAAATGAAGCAACGTTCGAGTGAGACAGTCTTGGTGGAGGTGTTTCAATTCATGTTCCTCGTGAAATAGATACTCTCAATACGACTCCATTTCATTTGAGAGCGCGTCTGCTGAAGCTATGAGTCTTATAATCCCCGGATAGTTTTAAACCGTCACCGTACATACATATTATACGTATGTTAACGTATATACTCGTACATTCTGTGGGCAATCAATATAATAGTGATAAATCCCAGTAACAAACAACAAAATGTCGTTATTAGCAATGACTCAAGCATAGTGAACCGCTCTTATATGACTTTGATTAATGAGGGCGTTCAACATCCTTCTTAAGATTTGAAAGGCAGACAGCGCATAAAAAGTTTATTATATTAATCCGGTTGTTTCAGGTTACTGAACATGAGAAAATAAGCATTTTGTAAAGTTTCAAGGATCGTATGCTATATTTAATGTCATAGAATGGCCGAAAAAAGATTTCTACGATACCTACTATAAGAAAATCATATCACAAAGTTCCAACCATATATCGTAGAAGTGAAAGTGAAAATCACTGTCAAATATGGTATTCAAAAACTTAAATCAAAGTTACCAAAGAGAAACTGAAGATACATAAAAAACAGAACAAAAGTGTTCTGATACTTTCATACAAAAATCTAATCGAATATATTCGCAGAACGCAGCACTTCTGTTGTTTTGTGAAGTATAGAAAATTCTCCAGTGATTTACCAAGCACAATGGCATCAAATGATATAGTGTCTAATAACATCGAAACCGAAGAGAACAGCCGAATGAGAAAAATATTTTCGTATAAACTTTTGAATAAGTATATTTCATTGTTCCGTTCTTCTAGATGACATTCATTTTAAATGCCCCCAAACTCTCGAAGCGGTTCTTTGTTCTGTGTTCCTCATTGCAGAACAAAGTTCGCCAAATCCACAGTCCTGTGTCATTCCTAAAAAAATATAACATTTATTTTATTGTAACATTTATTTTATTGTTCTATAGACACTTGTAAGGTGATTACTTGATTAGCATTAACGAATATTTTGATTATTAATTAATATATTTGTGTCGTAGTTTAAACGTAATTTAATATTTAAGAAATTGTGTTAAATAGCTCCGAATTGATTGGTTATTTTTTATGTAATCAATATTATTAAAAACTTCGCTGGTCTATACTTTTTTACTATAAAATTGGCCTAGTTTAATTAGGATAGAAATTAATTATATAAGATTAATATTAGGCATATTGTTATTAGGTATCATGTCTGGTTTTATAGTTTTCGTAAATATCCTGTACAAGTTAATAGCAAAGAGTGGCTGCCATTGTGATGAAAGCAACTAAAAAGTATAAGCAAAATACGACACTACTCCAGACGAAAATATCAAAAAAAAAATGGGATTCTAAAGTGTTATATGACTTTCACAAGCCATCTTTTATACCTGGGAATATGTTAGAAAACGTCGTATTGATCAGCGATACACAATAAAGTAGGTTCTGCACATTACACTCCAGGCTTCAACTACTCGCGGGGAGAGTTTTGTGGTCCGGCTGCGAGCAGTGGAAGAATTGTAGTAGAATTTAAAGTTTTTTGTATATTCCACATGCAAGCATTTCCTCTCGTTTGCATTCTACGACCAACATCAAGGCTTACGCTGTTGTTTTTACAGCTTACAGAGATATTTAGCGTGGTGTTGACATTAGGAAAACACATAATACGAGTACATGTTCTATGTTCGTTCTCTTTATATATCCTTTGTTCGAAACCGCCTTTAACTCCGTTCCGTTCTATTTCGTTCCGGGAATAATATACCATAATAAAAGAATACATTAAATCTCATTGTTTATATACTAATACATTACGAATATGTATATATCGCGCAGTATTCAACCTATTTGTATATCTAAATAAATAAATATTTTGGGACATTGTTTTTTTTACACCCAGCACAGAACAAAGGCTTATGCTCATCAGATGAAACTTTATGCCTTATGGAACTCGAATTCACGATCCCCGACTCAGCAGTCAGGCTCATCACAGCATCAATGAGCCGGGCAATAGCTGATATTCAAAATTATATATAGTGAAAATACTCAGAAATAACCAGCGATTTCAGATCACATCGTACAATACACCAGTACTGAAAGAAGCAACTGATAAGTCTAAATAATTGTATAAAATAAAAATTTACATTTCATTGAACTGTACATAAATACCAAGTGTCAGTATGTATGGTATATCCGGAAGTTGTTAATAAACTTACTGACTTGGCGCATTGTAAAAAGGCGGCAAGGCTTACAGCCCCCGCTTTGTTATTCCAGAGCAAAGTGATTGAGTGCCGTTACAGCGCTGAAAATAAAAAAGGCAACAACAGCGCGGCTTTTGTTAGTGGAGTTTCTGGTATGTAATGTATTTTCAGCTGCTTAGTGGTTTAAATTTTAACCTCCCGCTTACGGAGTTTGAAGTTCGATTCCCTGGTGGCGTATTACTAATTTTTATGGATTTTTAATAATAGATATGACTCGCAGCAATGGTGAAGCAAATCATCGGTAGGTAATAAATTGTATAACCTTAAATTCTCCATAACCTTTTCTAAGGAGTGTGAAGTCTGCCAACTGAACAACCTTACGAGTATATACCACTTGATCATTTTTATAGACTTATGGCCTCAAATTTGATCATCAGAGTTCACGACAACGGGTCCAAATGCGTCCATCTTTACCGGAGAAACGTTTGTAACAGAATGCAAGCATTAGAGGGTTCGTGATAATAATGATTAATTGAATACCGGGAGACGTTCAATGTCCGCAATGTTGTCAATTTTTATTCTCTATGGGTGAGTAATCGAGCGGTCAGAAAACTATTTTAAGAACTAAATCAAAGTACATGTCATATGTGGAAGTACATATCATATGTGACCGTCGTGTTTTTTTTATACAAAAGACTGGCAAACAGGCATGCGGGCCATATGATGATGGTGCGTAGTCACCGTCGCCTTTGGAAACGTGCAGCTTCACATGTCAAAGGACTCGTTAGACACTCCTGTAGTATATGTGGAGTATCAGCTTATATTGCCTTAAGAAAGTTCATATAGAGCTAAAATTGTCAAGTTAATTTAATTACGTACAATACTAAATGTTACTGGATGAAATGAAAACAGTATTTCTTAAATAAAAACCAAACAATACGAAAAGTTGTATTCACTTATTGATTTAACCATTATACAACAGATGTGTAATGTAATTAGGTCACTTCGGCTCACTTCGGCAGTCCTGGATTAAAATTTTGCAAACTACAAAGTTATGTCTGTTTTAAACATTAAATATTACTTATTGTCATGGTGAAGGAACAACATAGTGAGGCTACCCGCATACCTTGGAGTTCTTCACAATGATCTCCATGAGGTGTGAAGTATGCACTTGGCCAGCGTAGTGAATTTTTAGCCTTACTCGTTTTCTATTCTGAAAGGAGATCCTTTTGCAGCAGTGGAGTACTGAAAAGGTCGATAATGATGATTATCAATATTCTCTGCCATTTCACGAGAATGTCATTTTACGAGAATAAACCTGCATATTATGTATATAAAATGACAAAAAAACTAAAACTACAAATGTGAAAAGTTCCGCACTAAGCACTTCCATTTTATTGCATCCAACTGTTTTGCTAGAGTTTGAAAGAAAGAAAGAAAGAAAAATGATGCTAGTTTAATATTTTTACGGAACAAAACACACTTTTGAATTTGTAAAGCTGACATTATCATATTATAAATGTATATATTAAAAAGCAATATTCTAAATGTGACAAAATAATATCGAGACGTAAACAACGGGGTAAGTCAAAGTTAAACAAACTGGTAAGTATTTATCCCAATTAAAACTTTGTCACGACCGCAGCCTTCGAATAGCTACATACTCGTACATATTTCCGTTATTATGAATCGATATTCATTGCTCGCTTTGTTAGCAGTTTGCGACGATCGATAGTAACATAATAGGTATTCTGTTGCACAAGCTCTTTAGAGGGTTTTAATGTATAAGATAGTGTTGTGTTAATGTACAATAATGTATCGATATTGGTTACTTAAAAATTTTTATGATATATTATAATAAACGAGAAGAAATATTGAAAATGTTTGAAACATCGTTTGAACTAAAGACCAACTAAAGACTTCTAGCTTTAGTTAGTTAACCATAGAGTTATATTATTTATCGAGAGTATACATCAGAACTACATACTCGTACCTAAAAATATACATATTGAAACAGATCGCCCTCCAATACTCGTACAACAACGTGACAATTCCTTCAAAACTTCTTAGATAATTCTTAGATAATTTAATAACTTCTTATATAATTGTAAATTTTTTACTACGATAACTTCCTTAAATCTTAGTTTATAAATTTTGTTTATTTACTTATTTATTGAAACTTTACTGACCACCAAAATGTACGTTTTAGAAAAATATTACATGATAAAAAAAAAAATGTATCACCTAAGCTAAGAGGCATAAATGCGTCCCATCTTGACGCCTTCAATAAAAAAGAATGCAATTAGAGAGCATACACTTTTTTAAATATCTAATAACTAAAGATACCTGTTTGCAATGTTTTTATTACCCTTGGGCAATACCATGACAAAATATAGCACAATAATATTCAGTAAATCAACGGAGCATGTTAAAGCGATACGAAATACCTACGACACAAACCTAAAATTTCGTGCAGCCTCCTCCAGAAATCACGTATTAATATTACAACAGATTTTATAAAATTAATATTAATATATGTATTCGGGTGATTTTGATTTAACTCTTACCTTAGTCGTTCAATAATTAACTTAACGATACACATAATGATAGTTGGACAACGACAACGCCTCGTTAATTAACGCCACTTTGTTTAAATAAATGACATTCCCGATTCCTTATGCATGATGTTAGAAAAACTTTAATAACTGTCAGTACAATAACTGAGCACATCCCTGCGGCGACGCTGCGCGGAGAGCCCTCAGAGCAACCCGATAGCTTCGTTATAACCCTCTCGAGACTTCCCCGCTTCATATTATTGTAACTGACATGCTTTATTAAATTATACATTGTGTTACTCATAGAATACAAAGTGCCATTCGCTCATTACTTCTAAATATGAATAAAATGTTACTACATAATTGACCTAAAAATTTAATTTAAGATCGGAGTATACCAGTAATTGATGACCTGCTTCGAAGTGCTTACAACATACAACGTATAACATACAACAACAAACAACAAAAACCAAACAACAAACAACAACTATAACCAACAACAAAGTGGTTCACACACCTTTAATTAGATACAACAAAATATAACTACAGAAAATGATAAGAGAAAACTGCTACTTGCAATGTTTTAGTATATAACATAATTCCAGCTACCAAATAGCGCGCCTTATTGCGTAGATAATCGTATTAATTTAAATACATCATTCGCTACTTAGCAGCATATACACATAATACTGCGCAGAAAATGATGAAAATGTTAATTCAATTATAGTCGTGATTTATTGCACATTGTTATCATACATTGCTCATCGATGACCGATACTTAGATCGATGAACGCGACTGCGAATCACGAGTAGCTTGGCAACGTGATTCGCTGATACACTGAACAGGTATCGTTTTTAAGACAGCCACATTCAATTAGGTGAATCAACCAAACTGCGACACGTTTTGAAACTTTAGTACGGTGTTTTTAAATCAAAGTGACTGTAATCGTTTCAGAAACATTATGCAAATGCAAAGATGCATCGTGCAAGCAAACATAATGCACATTGCAAATCACTTTTACTTAATCGTCGAAAACAACCTAACTTCGTTGAATATTGCGGTTATTAAAAACGTTGTTAAAGCAAAATAGAAAACATCAACAAGAGAGATCTGTGATGATTTTTAAGATTGAAAAAAAATATTGGATTGAATGAGATTACTGAAAACTACGAAAATTGAATCCACACTTACTAGGATTATAAACATTCGAAACGAACTTCGCGTTCGCAGTATCACTGAGTGTTTGTATCAATTAACCCAATGCTGATTGTATGCTATAGAAAAAAGGATACAACTATTTCTGGAAAGAAAGAAACAATTGCCACGGTGTTAATTGTCTTAAGGTTTTAAACTTAAGCTTGTCTAATTGAGTTAAACTTATCCGTTCAACTACTGATGGATATCCGAAAATACTCATATCACACAAACAAACACGAGTGATTGGACCTGTGATATTATGAAACCCTTTTTTCAATCGAGGGATCCGAACATGACCGTGATAACCGGGCGGTTGATAAGCACATACATATATGTACTTTATAATTTTAAAATATTTAATAATAAAACTTAATAATAAATATTTTTAAATATTACACCATTTTAAAACCTATGCACACAAATAAATGCCCACACACATATATTTGTCTAGGGCGGAAATCAAATCCACTACCCCTGGTCTATAATCAGGTTCACTAACCACGGCACAGACGGGTCAGCCTTTATGGTAATAGTGTAAACGACATCAATAACGTTTATCAGTCACGTGCAGATAAGTCACGGAAGGTGATTGGCTGATATATATAGATAAGCGGTCTCATTTACCAACTAGTTCAAATCTGATATCATCGACTGACTCACTGCTAAGGTCAATTTTTCCAAACCTTAAAAATAAATTACAAGGCAGTTAATGTACGGTTAATTGATGAGAGTAAACCGTGGATCTACTTGCTAGGGTTTTCTTAAAGAAATTATCTAGTATTTAATATATTTACTTTATCAATTTTAATACTAGTTAAACTTCAACAATAATATGATAAAGGATAATTGACATGTGCCTTAAATAATATACAACTAGTATCATGCAAATATAAAGTAATTATTTTATAATATACTCATTTGTATGACCGTTGAGTACACAAATTAATACGCCTCTTATTCCACTATGGCGCCATAATGGCTAAACGCAACCTTCATCTTGGGAAACATGAAATACACCCAGATGAAACCAACTACATCGTCATAATAGGACTATACGACTATATATATAAATAAAAAAATACTAATTAATAATCGTCTTTGATCATTTATAAATTAAATAATAATAGTGACAAATAGGTCAGATATTGGCTGATGGGGGAGTCAAGAGCCTCCGAAACCGGCGTGTATGCATGAAGAGACTGATGA
>DWQQ01000415.1:0-11647 GCA_018244775.1 Oxynetra roscius flavomaculata
ACGTGCTTCGTCTACATTTATCACTCTCTTCATGCATACACGCCGGTTTCGGAGAGTCTTGGCTCCCTCGTCAACCAGTATCTGATCTATTTGGTCGAAATAGGAGAGCCTTGGTCTCCCTCGGCACCTACGGCCATCAACACTCGCATTATATATCTGCTTTGTAATTTTTTCGTTATCGATTCTACACGCTACCTGATTCCAATAGTTCAAAAGTTCTGTACTGTAAAAATAGACTGTAGAATATATCCATAAAATATTTATGATATATCGTGGGTCATATCTACGATTTCTCTGGACATTCTTATTGACACTACTATTTATGTGAGCTTCTCATTTTGTTAGAACACCATGTATCGCCACGGCCTGCTAATTCGCTGTTGAGGTAAAAGAGCCTTAAGCAACCTCGCGCCACAGCTGACAGACGACGTCGACCAAAATAAACGTCTGCGATGAATCAACCGCCAACTCGAGAAATTCCAGCAGATCAAAGGCGGGGGCTTTCGCGGAAATGTACTCCGTTGCAGTAGCAATGACAGAACGTTTAGTGATCTTAATAAATTAGGATTTATTTGAAAAAAATGTTTTGAACAAGTTATTTTTGTTGTTTTTTTTGCTTTTTCATATGTGACATTCGTTTAAAGATGACGGATTTTCAACCGTTCACACAAGCACGAGTTTTTGGGAAAACACTTTGTTTGCTTTGCCGTCGGAATTCGGTAGTTACTATTAGAATAGTGTATTTTGCGTCAGTTCAGATCAACTATAATAGGTGTGACGTATACACTATGAGACACAATATGTAAATATAAATATGGAGTATTAATAAAAAAATATGTTATTGTAATGAACTGTTATTACGACAAATTATCAGAAATCAATGATTTTGACGAATGCATACATGTAATTATGAATACATTAAAACTAAAAATCGCCCGCGGCTCCGCATCAACTGTTAGTAATTTTTGACTTCGCGGTAAAGGGTCTTTTAATGATGTGGAAATTTAGACACGTCGCCTACAGGCAAGTGAATTTATTCAGTTTTATAGTCCGGTCCCCTAGATTTACATGCGCAGCTGTGTTTCATGGGATATTGTATGTACATGTATATGTGTGCATGTATGCATGTATATACGTGCAATACAATACTCTCAAGAAATATAAAACGATATTTCCATGAAATAGCAAACCACAATAACTAAGTTCAGTACGTAAAAGTCAGGAATACATTTTAAAATGTTTTAAAGATCCTACGACCAGCCGTCACCGTGTTGTTATGCATTTTGATGTTCAGAGTTATATAGCGTACACTGTAAAATAAGTATACACTATTTCAGGATGACTCTACTGCAAGTGCTTGTGACTTGTATATGATTGTTATATATTTTATATGCTCATATATTTTTCGTATATAAAATGTTGTTCACGCACACTTCTTAAGCTTAATCTATATGTTGCTTGACATTAACTTTTTTAAGAAAGGCATGTTAAATATATAAAGTATTCGTTAAACAAACAGTTTCCGTAGTATTACAAATACTGCAAATATACCTATGACTAACTTTTCTTCGATAAAGTACATGATACATGAACCTTTCTCAGCAAAGAAAATAATATGAGTTACAATTGCTCTTATTTCAATTTCAATTTCAGGATTTCTGGTACTGAAGTGTAGCATTTAAACTTATTGCAAGTTTCCTACTAATATATGTATATACTTTACATAATGCTGTATAACAAATATATGTTTGAATAATTGTTGGCTTACATCATTCGGAATACCAACATAGGAACTTTAATTATAACCGACTTTTCTAGATCATCGCATGATTGTGTGTGTGTCTTTTATCGTGTTCAATTAAAAATATGTATATAACAATAACCTTTCGATAGTATTTTTGTATTCTGCACTATGTACGTTGATAAAATACTAGTTTACATACATACAATGACACTAACACGAAATTTATTATCACTATAAATATCAATAGTGAAACATTAAAAACAAACAAGCTTGTTCTCGTCTTAGACACGTTATAGTGGGCGATAACTAAGATAATCCCACCCAAAGGTTATCACTGCTATCTCCATCATCATTTGAACCGAGTTAGTTGGAGTTTGTCACACAGATATACATTGTAATCTCGTGTTAGTGTCTTTGCATCGTTGTGTGAAAGAAACAGCATTATTTGTTATGAAATAACTGTGAATAAAGCAAGTTGTGTTCGACCAATGTAGCATTATAGTTAGCTATTGTTGGTCCTCACCGATATCCTCATATCGGGTAGAAATTCTTGTTTATGACGTTATTTGCATCCTAAAGTAGTCTTTTATATCGAGCTGCGCTTTAAATGCTCCATTTTTGTCAAAACAACAATAGAGTGTGTAGTAAGAACTGAATTTTGAAAATTCAAAATTATATTAATGACATTGCATATTATTCGTTTATTACAAAATCATCATAACATCTCCATTAAAGTGTATTTATAGTCTATAAATTTCTGTCACCGCCTGGAACAAAGCGCGCGCGCTGGAAATTTTCGTCTGTCTCCTCCGTCAAAACTTTGTTTACGGTACATTTTTCTTTGAAACTGCATCGTAAATAAATATTTTATCGATGTTACACAATTGTGTGAAACTTTGATCGGGTGCCACGTATCGTAACATAAAATAAACTTTTGCTGTTCACTCGCCATTTTGACATCTCTATTTCGAACTTCAAAGATGGCTGTCGTTATTTATAAACAGAAAATTCATTTTATCTTGGACGTGAGGCCGAATTGCAGAACGACGTATTGCGTGTTTTTTTATCACTTTCGAAATCATGTTTATCGAAAACGAAGCATTAGTTTATTAACGTATGCTTGTTTCATTCGAATTTAGAGGTAAACGACATTTTTTTTAAACGAATGTAGCAATAGTGATTTTCTATCTAGTTTTCTCTGAACAAATACTGGTCCCACTTTATAATTATTTTGATTAAGACACCGGCAATTTAATTTATTCATTATAAGTATCCACGCATCTGTGACAAATGTAATCTAGACTCTATCTAAAGCCGTATGAAGCTATTAACAAGCATTACCAAGAAATCATTTCAATCCTTCTACAATGACAATATTATTTTATTCCTACCCAGTCATTGTAGATGGGATGAGCGTGGGCAGCGAAACTCGAAGTTATGTTATCTTTAGACAGTAAAGTTTTCTAATATAATTAAATCGCTTCAAAAACAGTAGGTATTCCTGATATTTTTGTTTGTTTTATTGGCCGGCAAGAGATATTGTCCAACTCTCAGCGAGGAGTAATTGCATTCGGCTTACCTGATATTAGAGCATTTCCCAAAAGCTTACAAACGTTCAATGGCGCGTATAGCTGAAATAGACAAAACTATATTGCAATTGGAACCTCAATGTACGTTAGGGCCACGATGTCACAGATTAGCAGACAAAAGCAAGACAATGCAAGAGTTTATGATTAACAATACGGTTCCGGCAATTTGTTTCAATAGCGTATACGGGTCATACCTACACTGACTCAAGTCGTCAAATGCTAAACATTACGGCCATGCGACTCCACCATTAAATTTAATTAGTTGGCGAACATAGAATGATTCAATGTTATGTCCACATTTGTCGTGCCTTGTTATTTTATTGAATTCTTAAAATCGATTGTCTCCTGGAATAAGAGCAAAGTTAGCAAATCGTCTTACAGAAACCGAAACGTCATACAGAATCTCAATGCATGATTAGGTATTTATTGCTATCGAATCTTAACGTTATTGACGTATGTATCAACCGAGTGTACTAAATTACATTATGTGAGTGTTTATATGCAACTTAGTAGTAGTATTTTATTTATACATTTAATACTGTACCCTCGTGTTAAGTATGTGTATATAAAAAGTTGGTGAAAAAAAAAAACAATTCAAAACCAGTATAACTTTATTTATATTTATCTACTTCGGACGCAAAGTTTCGCATTGAAAACGTTATTTTGATTTGTGAATGATACGTAGTAATAAATCAAAATATTATCTTACAGTGAAATACGCAGGTTAATAAAAGGTAACAATATTACTGGGTGCTAAATGTGACAATAACACGACACAGGTGTGCCACTCGGTAAACCGTTCTTGCTTGTATTTATTGCCCTCAGTTCGTATTATGCAAACAGTATCCTTTTATTGACTCGATAAAGCTGGAATGTTAACGTTGCTACTGGCTCCATTTTTTATATTTATTCATCCTTCAACGGGCACATCACATTTTTTTCATTTAGTGGATATTCAACACATTTCCAATAAATTAAATATTGGGTGTCCAAATAGAACGTTAAGTTAGTTATTGAGTTTTGCTAAGAAACATAATGATGCATATTTTTCATTTACATTTAAAATACCAATCAGTAAGATTGCTGTTAATTTCGCAAAGTATTCAATTACCTATAGCCGATCATTCACGGGTTCTCGAATCCACCCGACAATATAATCTCTCGGCTGCTTTGTGACGCCGCTTCCGCTGCGAACAATAGTTGCATGCGATCTTTGTGAAACGGCCAAAAATAATCCTCTACCCGAGCCCAATACATCACGTGATCTGTCAGTTGAGACCGCACGAACAAAAATACAGCATTGAGAAGCGCCCTTTGTCGGAAACTTAGGCAAAAACTTGCGTAATTTTAGCCAGTACACGCAATAACGCCTACACGTAAAAACTGCGTTAAGCTAACCTAATTCTGCTATCAAAAATGTGTTTGTATGTATAGCTTTACTTCTGGCGTTAACATTACGCAGAATTCGTTACAGTCTTTATATTACGATATCACTTTGAATCACAAGCCCAATGACATTAATATTTAATACAAGAAGTAATTATTGCGATAATGTCATTTGTTTATAAATCGACCTAAAGCTACGTCGTATATTTTAGATTGAAAATATTGAGATATAACGCTCGTTTCTTTTGTCCACGAAACTACGTCGTTAGTTTATTTACTGGCTAATATTAACTTTTAAATCAATGTTGTCGGACGATTAATGTTTGTCGCAATTAAAAACTAGCTCCGGCGTCGACAAATAAGCACTCGGGCGGTTTCTTAAATTGGATCTTTGAAATACATCTCGGCGTCACAACTAACAATTAATCAATTCCAGAATTGGAGCACCGTTCATATTTTACAAGACCCCAACAATCAATCGCTCTTTGTGTGGGTCTCATACACGTCGACACTTGCCGCTCCGTCCCGCCGTAAATATGGTAGCCTTCGTCAAAACAAACATAATTCAGAAAGTGTGTTTTCATTTATTTTTACAATAACATTCACGTTCAAGAAACCGCTGCGTGTGATCCCAGCTCGCGCGTAGGTTCGGAGCCCTCTATATACTTTTCTGGCTTCGGTACAAAGCGTTTATATATTTGTTGTTCGTACACACGACGGCAAATATCTCACATCCATCTAAAACGAATCATAATCTTTTTTTTTCACTGGAATTTCCAAACGTAAACAGCGAGTACTCTCCATATGGTATACATTCAAGAAATAATATTAACCAGCGCCGCATACAGTCTACAATGTTAATAAACTTTGTTGACGTAGCCAGCGGTGTGTGAAAAATAAACATCATGAAACCCAGCGCTTAGTGCATTTGCTAAACTTATCTCTAAACCACTCCTCGAAAGTAAAAAGTCAACAGTCGTATTATGTCTTGAGTGACGCCACATAACTAACGAAGTTAATGTTGTCACAAAAACTTTTTTTCGATAAACTGTAGACAAATAAAAAAAGGCTGAGACAGATTATTGAATTATTTATGACTCTTTTAAGAAGTGCGCGCGCCGTCGTTTTTTATTTACTCAGTACGTATTTAGTCAGATGTGATCGTATTACGTACTCGTATGTACATATTCGCAAGACGATAACGAAGTGTAAGTACTGACTTTCATACTTCTGTTACAAATTTGCCGGGCAAAGAACGAGTGATGTAGTGCAACGAATTGAATTAATCTATGTATGTCGCACGAAAGTTCGTATTTTGTATACACAAAATCCCGAAGCCAACAGGTGAAGTCGACTCAAGCTTGCCAATTCATTACATCCCAAGTGAAATTTCAAGTTGAGTCAATTTCCACATCGTTTGCGTCAATGGATTTTTTTTACACATTCACAAAAGTGATTATAAAGCTACGAACGTTCTAGTAATTACTTAATAAACATTTACAATTCGAACTTTCAAAGTGGCAGTGGAACTTTCAAATGACTTCATTGTTAATAGTGTACGTCTTTTAGTTGATGGCGTCCCATCATCGTTCAAGTGGCAATAAATTATAAACTTAACCTTGGCCACGCTTGTTTTGGTTAACGTTTGTTACCAAACGCATGTGGCATATGTATGTGCATCGTGAGAACTGTACTCAATGCGTGATTCTAGTTTCGAGAAGCCACGAGATTCTTGTAGTGTTGTTTATTATATCATAATAAACAATTCGTGCAAGGACTCTTTATTTTTGATAGCGCTCTACGTAAGCTTGTGTACATTATTATAATTATTTGTATTTAAGACATGAGTGATACGCTTAAATGCTTCATCGATGTATTTAACATGATGAGAAATTTCAATATACTTTTAATTTATATAGAATTTATAGGAAATGAATAGTGGCACCAATGCCGCTGTGCCACTTGGCGTAGAAACATACGTGAACAAAGGAAATATACGAAAAGCATTACCAATAATCACTACTTAATAGTGTTGTACGAATTTCAATAATAATTCATCTCGAAATTTTCAATATTGCATGCGGCCCATTCCGAATTCAATTTCGCTCCGAACAAGACTAATGAAGTTCCATTCCACAATTCCACGCGTTACCGACATCACTGCGATAAACAAATTATGACGGATTTAAGCACAATGGCACAAATATAACAGTTTTTTAACAACATTTCGGCTATAAAGTTGTTTATAATGAGGCTGGACTTAGCTAGTTATGCTTGTTGTATAGAAATATTTTTAGTAGTACTCTTACTCAAGATCTAACCGGACAATGATCTTATTATTAGGGAAGTTAATCCAATAATACCCTACTCGCCTTACAACGAAAAAATAGTCCATCCGACAGGCACCTACACACATATATGAACATGCCGAAAATCATTTTCGGTGTTAATATATCCGGCATCACCATGAAAGTTATAAAATGCTGTAACGCATCCGTTATCATAATGTTCCGAGCGAATTTATTACATGTCCCATAATCTACATAATATATTTATAACATGTGTCCGTGTATCTTATCGTCGGCTACTGCAGCATCTTATTACGGGGATATTTTTATCGCTGCCCTATAAAAATAGCGATTGGAGGGGATTGACAATGTTCAACTAAAAGGGAAACGTTGCTCAATACCGGTTATTGGCGTTACGTTATCATTTGTTAATGGTTTTATCTTATCCCTCGCGCGATTTTAGCCTTTCGGGTTTCAAAATTAGCCGTCGTTCCAGTCCGAACGGACGGCAGTTTTATAGATATTCACTTTACAACTTCACTTTAATTGTGACAAATGTGTGCTAGTAATTTCAATGTTTATTTGAAATCAAAGCGAATGGGATATATGTTCGTAGTGTTCAGAGTTCATATTAATCCACTTTACTCCTAACAGTAAGTGATAATTACCGTACCGCAAATATACACAGCACGTCCACAATGTTTTATGGTCTATATATTTCCAGTTTACTAAACAAATGAAGACGCGTTATACAGTCCAAATATATTCTAGTCATGTCTTAATATTTTCATCATACAGGACTATTTGATCTCAAAGTAGGGATATAAACAGTGCCTGTGTCTAGACGGCTGAACTACATAAATACATATAGATGCACACTTATATAGATATTTTTATACCCAAACACACAACAAATCATTCTACTCATCACACAAATATTTGTACTGTGTGGGAATCGAAGTCACGACCATTGGTTTAGATGTTAAGTTCACTAACTAGTGCACCGACGGGCCAGTCGATATATCCAGAACACTCCTAGTAACGAGCCCGGTATTCAGTGCGTCAATAATCATATAGCGACTCACCCGGTCAAACCGGCGGATGTTTTTATCAAGTGCAATTTAACCACTAAATTTGAACCGTTCATATGTAACGCCGGTATCACTCTCAATAGACATAACCGAATCATACATTTTAAGAGCAAATAACTAACCCCTTTGGTAGCCACAAGCAAGTTTGTTCCAATTCTATTCTTATTCTATAGTAGATAGAGTTGATAATTAACTTGAATAAAAACTAGCCATTATTGGTTTGTTAGGTACTCGAAACGTCATTGTATTCGTTTTCAATTAAGAGAATTGAATATTGATTCTTATTAAAATATCCCAGGAAGTGTCAATAACAATAAACACTGCTGTCAGTCAATATTTACTTTGAAATTGAGCAGTTTTTTTGTTATCATTACGTATATCTCATATTGACAGGTTTAGATTAATTGACAAGAATTTTGATCAAATCTCTGTTCATAACTGGTCGTTTAAAGCAGGTTAAAGTGGATACCTGTTATTATATAAATAAATGGTATTTGAAGATAATGACCATATAAAATAATACTCGCGAGATAACATCTGTGGCAGTCTAATATATGTATTAACATTACTATCAATCACAAAGTCACTAAGTTTTAAAATTTAGAATGTTAATTAAATAAATATATATGAAATCTCAACACGTTAAATAAATGTCATATGTATTTAATATTTTATTAATTCTGATTGGAATTTATTAATACAATTTATTTGACACTCGTATTACTGTGCTATAAGGTTGAAATTTGATTGATACAAGTGATTTAGAATTTGTAGATAATTCTGGAACTTTTGCCGTAACAACAGTTGATCTCAACCAAGTTTGAGAGTTTCAAATCACATTTTGACAGATGTTTACAGTCTTGTTAATACAAATAAATATTGCGGAGTTGTTTACATTTCTCCGAGAGTCCGGGAAGTGTCACCGGCTACTCTAACTAACACGCGTTGGATAAATTGATTGTGAAAGCACATCGCTACTTAAGCTTCATGTGTATCTTTCGTCACTTTTCCTGGAATCTTATATAGAGATGGTGGAACATAAATAATAATACGCAATCTCCACATACCACGTTGGGCTACTACCAAAATGTGATAGAGTTTAAAGTGACACATGTAAAATTTTCTTATTGACATAAAATTGTTAACGGACCGTGTAAACATGTGTGTATGTGTGTGCGTGAATAAATGTCGGTATGGGTTCATCGTCATAATCATAACATTGGAATTGTAATATTAATATCAACATGAATATTATTATTACATTACTGGAAATTATCTATAGTTAAAATTCTATAAATTAAAATGAATTATATCAATATCTATAGCGTACAATGTCATGTACAATGTAACGGTATGAAACGGCCAACATCACCATACATAAATGACGCAATAGTCGTTCACGCAGGAACGATATATAATATAATAATATTGTGACCTAGCAACGCAAACAGACCAATCAGCGAGCTGTATTTGTTACTGTGTCTTCCTCTCGAGCTCCCTAACGAAGAGCCTCTTATATGTTGTTTGTGAATCGAATGATTTGTCGTAACGAATGATCTGAAAAGAATCTGTAATACTTTTTATGTTACCTTCAGAATAAACAGCACCTACCTACATGTAATAATTAAATATATTAGAATTAAATAAAACTCGTGATCAACATAATAAAGATTTTATATTACTCACAGATGTATTATAGTGTATGCCTAATTTAAGCTCTAACAATAAACACGCATAATTGCTTAGCGCAAGTAGGCATTTTCGATTCCTCGAGAAATAGATCTACCGCGTGATTTTGTATATGAATTATAATAATTATGTCTTGGGAGTACGCACACACGCCGCCATTTGATCCTACAGTAGTTATTGCCAAGGCAACCAGATAGCTGATAAACTACGTACATACATACATATTTAAGTACACGTATGTATAGATAATTTAATCCCACACACAGAAGAAATACTTTTGAATATCACACGAATTACGTCATATCGAAATAATAACAGCACAACAGTCAGATCCACTAACCACCAGATTTAAAGGCCATTCAATTAATTTACAAACATATTATTACGAAGCTAATTCCAGCAACTTTTTCCGCTATTAAATTTATTAACGAAAGTTCATTTATCTTTTGTTACAGATGAAATACAAACGACGAATATGATCAGCGCTACCCGTTCGCGGTGAACCACTTCAGTTCGCTTTAATATGTGGCAGTAGCACATCGGCATGGACACGGTTGCGGTGGTCACGTCTCTATTGGGACTATTCTGCTTGAGTAAGTATCCAATATGATATCACTATCCTTTCCGTTGTGATATTTTACATTGGCCTTTTTGGTTTATATGACTTGAGTATCCAACATCTTGTGTCTCAAACTACATAGTCAGTAACCATATGGGGATTAACTTGATGCCTATGTTAGATTGCGTTTGTATATTTCTCCTTGTCGATTCCTGTGTTTGTATCTGTTTCTCGTTTATAAATTGTTAAACTTTAATTTGAAGTTTTAAAGTGTTGTACTCTTACAAAATAAATTTTTTGTCATATAATATATAGATATTAATGAACTCTAGACGTAAAACGGTCTGTTCGATCGAGGCCTACTCGTAGAATGTTAGATTTAGATTTTATTCATTTGACATCTACTTAAGTAAACAACGCTAGGTCACGAAGCTTTGGATTACAAGATTTTCCATGGACATATCTTTTCAGTCCATTATAATCTAAAGATTTTCATCTAAATTGGGAATTTCTAAGACACTTTGCTCTCTTTGTTAAAATGTAGAGAGACATTCATCTAATCGTAATATTTTTAAACAAAGTATGTTTCTATATATATTTTTTAATATTATTCAATTTCATTTTGTCCTAATTTATGTTTTTTATAGATTATATGGCCGCTACTTTGCAATACTGAATGGACCTCTTCGCGCTTGTATTTGCAATAAATACTACCCATTCAATTAGTTAATCCTGATGTTCTTATTATACATTCTCTAAATAACCTTCATGAAAATTTGTATAGGAACACGTCGAGGCCCTATCATTTTATGTTAGGTCGTGCTCTTAAAACCCAGTGGCCACATTAAGTTAAGCAAGTGGAAGATCACGTTATGCCCTAGATTTTAACTTAACCTTTATGTACTCTATCTTTTCTAGGTAAAAATGTTAACGTTATTTGCTGTGTATATCCAACATATTGATTACAGTTTTATCTGTTAACAGACATGATAATTTACAGTTTAAATGAACTTTGTTTAAATCAAAAATTTCAAGTAAATTCGGCTCTATACTCATGAATCAACAAATTGGTATTTTGCATAGTATAAATTAAGAACATACATACATAATCTCATAATCAAAATCAATTATAAGAACGAAAAGTCAATGGCAATAGAATAAGAAACATTATAAATGGTTTTTGAACAAAAAAAGCGTAATCTTGTGTTGTTTGTGAAAAATTGAAAAGCAATCTTAATTGAATATCGACCCGCGGTAGACCGTCGCCAGGCAGCCCGCTCATCTTCATATCACTGATATAT
>DWQQ01000416.1:0-11640 GCA_018244775.1 Oxynetra roscius flavomaculata
ATTTATCAAAAAACACTACCTCCCGTTCTTGTGTTTGGCAGATCAAAGGGTGTTTCTAACGGCGTATGAAATTGCTCGAACATTATTTGCGAGTGATTTTATTTTTGAATAAAGTGATACAATTTCGTATGTTTTAATAAATAACTGTAACGTATAATAAAACGGTTGCAGATCTTGTGTGCATACTTCGTTCGAATCCAAGACCTTCCAAAGAAAAGGAGGAATTTGACATAATTGGAAGGAAGTGCTTCAACGCGTGCTTACATTTAGCTCTACTGCGTCAATTTAAACGACTTGTTTGGTGGCTGTATAGCATACAGAGGGGTATTATGTCACCATCAGCCTTGTGGGCATTCCATTATAGGACTCAGGTGTTCTTCCAAAAAGAGAAGAGTTAAGACTAAGTTCTGCCACGCTGCCTAAAAGCGCATTGGAAGAATCGAAACGCTTTAGACAACAACGTCGCACACCTTAAAAAACAAGAAGTTACGAAGTCTCAATCAAATGTATTCAAACAGGTGGATAAATGCCAACAACTCGCGCTATAAAGGAGTTATGGAATGAACATTTGTATTGGCTGACAGACGTTATGGGGCATCCCTTATTCCGCGTAAACATTCACTATTGGACCTTAAATCAATCACTACTCATATAAAAAATCTCAGGAGGACTGCACACTGCCCGCGATATCTTATGCGCGATTACGTGCTCTACAGCCTATGTCACGCAATCGATCTGTTTTATTACAATTAGATAGCCCTGCCTGACAACGTTCACGTATCGTAAAATCTAATATAAGGTCTTACTAATCTGTATTTCAACTTATCCGTAGTGTTCCTTGATGGATTACATATATAGATGGAGATAACCTCTTATCCAGCTGTAAATATGTTTTCTGTTGATTTTTGTTTATACACATAAACACGATATTCGCAATATATTCCTATATTATGAATGTCCCTTTTTATAAATTTCATAAATACAAAGAGAAATAAGAAGAATATTCAACGATATTATTACTTTTTCGTATTTGACTTTTACGTTAAAAGAATCACCGTTTCGTTTTTTTGTCGTAGGTGTAGTATGTAGTCTGTGGACAGCCTAAGCTTATATATCGGTCGCCAAGAGTTACGAGATCCGTATATTGAGCCTATAAAGTAAAACAGATACCTTCTGTATATAGTTATCGTTCCCAGAATATTCCGGGATATCAACGTCGACCACACACAACAGATTGATCAGCTCTGCCATTGATTGATATATTTATAAAAGTATAATCTTGAGACAACTCACACATAAGTATTTCAACATAAACTAATTAAGGCATGTGTTTTTGTAACTAGACTAATAAACTACGTATACATATTAAATATTTATTTTACAATTTAACACAAAATACTCATACTTATCATATATTCGTCCTCGATGAGAATCAAACCCACAACCTTCGGCTCAGTAGTCAGGTTCACGAAGCATTGAATCGAATTTTCGTTCTCATTCAAAATCGTAATTCGGCTTTAATTTTATACATGATAGTGATAAATTGTTATGTGCTATGCAAAATATCCTTTTTTCACCGATTATATGATAATATAAATACGAACAAAGCCTGTTAATATTTGTCACATTAATATTATTATAATAATCCATTTATATAAAAGAGGAACCGTCCAATAAAACTCCATATAATTCCATCCTGATTCCACTGCAATATTAAGTACAACATGCTCATTTTCCACAATACGCGTCTCATATTCAACAGCGCTCGCTGCTGTAACAAAATATACAATATATTCAATTGCCTACGCGTCATATCTCTGTACTGTTTGCTCAGCGGCTCTAAGGCCCTAAACACATGTGATGATAAAACGCTTCGTTTGGAACGCAACATCTTAAGTTATTTCAAACATTAACATGTTATTCGCGGAACTGTATCTTACTATAATATAAAGAATACGTTACTCCTACCTGTTTACTATTTTCGTAACGAAAACGAAACAGTTGCATTTTTACTACATGTTTTCTTCAATTGAAATAATTTCGATACTTATATCGCCTGTTGCATACTAAATAATGTCGGTTTTCCGATGGAGCACTAAAACCGCTACGTTTTCAACGCCCAATGTGCGTTGTTTGTTAATAAAGTAGTGCTGTCTCCATCTGCCTCCAGCAGTACGTCTGCATTGAATCTAGATTCAACCTGCGCGTACACGGGTGCGAGTGAAAAACGGATAGCGTTTATAATATTCATTCGTTCATACTCTGTTTATTATTATTATTTAACATTTCCTTACAAATTTCTATAACATGGTGTTTTTAAATAAAAAATTCTATTTGTTTTCGAGTTGGTTGGTTAAGCAGTGATAGCCTAGCGGTTATGAATTCAGCTCTCACACTGGGAGTTCTGGGTTCAAATCCTGGCGCGCACCTCTTTCTTTACTATGTGCGTTTTAACATTAAATATCACTTGCTGTAACGGTGACGGAAAACATCGTGTGGAAACCTGTAATGTCTAACCTGTCTACCAAGCCGCACTTGGCCAGCGTGGTGGACTATAGCCTAATCCTTCACATTCCGAGAGGAGACTCGTGTCCAGCAGTGGACCGTTCAATGGGTTGGGTTGGGTAAAAATTTGTATATAAATATTTTTTCTCGGTATTTAATTGAAATAAGCAATAGTATACATTTTGAATTACATTATGATGATTACTGTAACAAATATCAAGACATAAAAAAACCTAAAAAAAAATAAGTAAACAAAATGGCCGCGCTGTCCGCACAAAAGGAGACATAAACGAGTGTACATTCAAAAAAGGAACAATACTTTATTATTTTCTAAGACTAGACACAGACAAAATCATCCAAAACTCTAACAGTGCGGCCTCTTCGCACGCGTTTAAAAAAGGCACAATTCCCTATTATTTTCCAAAATTAGAAAAAAAATGTGTAATCGAAAATCATTTAGGTGAAATAAACAACAAGAAATTGCAGGAAAGTAACAAGATTTTTCGTTCAGCAATCGACAGTTAAATTTACAATATTTCATCAAAATATTGCTGGTGCAGTTAACAAATCAGAGGAAATTGAAATTGCAATTTCAGAATTATCAAAACAAATCAATTCTTGTGTAGATATTATTTGTTTATGTGAAACATTTATAACAAAAAATACGGAAAATTTGCTTAAAATTCGCTCGTATAAATTAGCTGCATATTTTTCACGTAATCATAATTGAGGGGGGACCTGTATATTAATAAAAAATACCTTTGACTATAAAAGTATCCCTTTCAATGTAAACATTAGTTGCTTGCAAGTATTCGAATGCTGTGGGATCGAAATAGGTTCAAAAGATCTCATAGTTATTTGTTTATATAGAGTGATAGTGATGTAAATGTTTTTATGAAAAGTTAATTCAGCTTTTATATCAAGTTTCTAATAGCATAATCTAATAGCAGATCAAACAAAAATATGCGGGGATTTCAATATTGATACACTGAAAGATAATAATAAAACAAATGAACTTAAAAGTATTTTGAAAATTTTCAATTTAATCTCGCACATAAATGAACCGACTAGAAAGTCAGCATGTCTAGATCTCGTGTTAACATAAAGAAAGTACAGGCAAACATACATTATCTGGCTCTCTCAGATCATGAAACAGGGCAGACTCTATCATTTTATATAAAACAGAAACCCAGTTATATTTCTTGGATAGAAACTGTGCGGGATTACTGTATGGACAATACAAAAAAAATCTGCAAATGCATATCCTCCCTTAGTTTTTCTGAAATGTATGAGGCAACGACTTAAAAAAAATAATTGTAAATTCCATACTTTTTTATGACCTATGTTTGCCAAACATTATTGTGAGGAAATCAAATAAAGACAGGCATGCAACATAGGTCTCTAAAGGAATAAGAAAAGCCTGTATTAAAAAGCGAATTTTATATTTACACTGCAGGCACTTAAAAGCTAATAAAAAACTTTATGCTTACAAATATAAGAGTTACAGCGCATTACTAAAATAAATTACAATGCGAAAATGTTAAAAAACAAATAATAAATCGATAAAAATAGTAATAAATGGAAGGCGACATGGAACATAATTAATAATGAAACTTAATTAATAATGAACATAATTAATAATGAATAGGGAATACTGACATTATTAAACAGTATCCTAATACTGTAGTTCACAATAATCAATATTATTCGGATATACATGACATGACTGAAATTTTCAATTCTTTTTTTATTAATTTGAATAGTAAATTTGCAAATTCAATGACACACAAATGTAATTTCAATTAGAACATTTTTTTTCTAAAATCAATGTTTTTGACGCCAGTAAATGAAAATGAAATATATAGAATAATTATGACCCTCAAAAATAATACTTCCGTTGCTATTGATGGAATTAACACAAAAATAATAAAACTTTGTGCTAAACATTTATGTACGCCAATATGCAATCTTGTTAATGTGTCATTTGAACAAGGTATATTTCCGGAACGATTGAAATCGTCTATAATAAAGCCGTTGTTCAAAAAAATGACCCAAATAATGTTTGCAATTATAGACCTATAGCACTGATCCTAATCATATCAATTTTTTTTGAAAAAGCTATGCTTTCCCGCTTGTAAATTATGCTTTGACCAATGACATATTAAAAAGAGCAATTTGGATTAAGAGCAATTAAGGGAAGCTGAACGATGCTTGCAGGTTTTAATTGAATAAAAAATGTTTCAGAAGCTCTTAATGACAAAGCATACGTAGCTGTAACATTTCTTGACATGACTAAGGCATTTGACTATGTAAATCATGACATCTTACTTAATAAATTATCTAAACATGGTATTCGTGGAGTATCAGCCAATTGGTTACAAACTTATTTAAAAGGTAGAAAGCAATGCACGGAATTATCAAAATTAGTAAATAAATAGAAAAATAAGTTCTCGTTCAGCTTATAAAATTAATCCATTAGGTGTGTCCCAAGGTAGTGTTTTGGGACCTTTTTTGTTCCTAATGTATATTAACGATCTTCCAAATGTGACTAAGTACAAAACTATTCTGTATGCTGACGACACTACAATTATTATAAAATGTAATAACATAGAATCTTTAAAAGTTGAAATATATAAAACTTTAAATCACGTTGTAGAATGGCTTACCAACAACCATCTAGAGATAAACGTTGGTAAAACTAAAATAATGCACTTTTGTACAGTAAGAGCTAAACGAATTCCATTAAGTATTACATTTAAGACATAAGAAATAGAATCAGTCGATAAAATAAAATATTTACGGTTAATCGTCGACCGATGTTGTAGCTGGAAAAACCACATTTTAGTTGTATTTGATAAACTTGATCGCCTCATTTATATGCTTAGAAGGATAAGAATAACAGTATCTAAAGAGGCGGCACTTATTGTACATCATGGGTACGTATCTTCTGTTTTGTCATATGGCCTATTGCTATGGGGCAGTTCTGTCGACTTCATCAAGGCTTTTCTAATACAGAAGAAAGCAGTTCGTGCAATGTGTGGCGTTGGACCAATAGATTCTTGTCGCCCCTTATTTAAACAATTAAATATATTACTACTACCATGTATTTATATTAGGGATGCATGTTTATTTGTTAAAGAGCACCCAGAATATTTTGTGCTCTGTACAACTCGAAGCGTAAGGCGTTATGATAACTTTAAGTTTCACATTCCTAGATGCAATTTATCAATGATAAATAAAAATGCTTTTATTTCTGAATTAAAAATATATAATAAAATACCAAATCCATTTAAAGACCTGCCCAAATCTGTTTTTAAGGGACAATTAAATAAATGGCTTCCAGAAAAGAGATTTAATGATTTAAAAGAATATTTTGACGATAATCATATAATAAAATAATTATATTAAATTAAATTAAACATTGAATAAAAATTTAAATTGTAGAAATTATGTTATTTACGATAAATTTATAATATAATTTTTGATATAATTTTAATTGGATTTATATTTTAATTTTAATTTCATATATGGCAATATAATATATAATAATATGTTACATCTTTGTGAAAATGTTTGCATGCATGTTAAGGTACAGTATATTGGATATTTAGACCCCAAAATCTTCATGTGTTGTACTGTACTCTTGCAAATAAATGAATAATTATTATTATTAGCATTATTATAATTATTATTATTATAAATAAACACAGTATATACATGCATATAACATAATTATCACTTGCTGTATCGGTGAAGCAAGGCATCCTGAGGAAATCCGCGCACTTTGAGTTCTCATTACTGTTTTCTGGGACCTGTAAAGTCTGTAAGCCCGCAGTTGACTAGTCTGAATCTTTCTCATTCTGAAATAGGACCCGCGTCCAACAGTCGAAAAATAAAAAGACTGATTAGTTATATTTATTATATTGATGCACTATAAATAAGGAGCATAATAACAATTATTGTCATTCGCGTGATATTTATCAACTGAAAAGTGAGGTATTTTATATTAATAATTGATCGCACTTTTAATCGTATCATATTATACCTATCGTTTTATACAATGTCCTAAAGGAACAAGTACCTACCTTATTCAGGATAAAGATAAACGAGTATGGTGGTGCACTATCTAATAAAACGTGATATGTTATCAGAAACAATAAAACTAATAAACAATAAGACGCAGTGCATAACTGAATATCTAAGTACAGGGTGTTTTTAGTTATAAAATTTATTAAAACACGTAAAAATACGAGTATTGTTAATGGCTATGAATTTTTTAAAAGGTAATTTTAGACGTCACAATAAAACTTAAATACTAATGGCACAGTCATATAATCACCTTTTCAAATTAAGGCTTCTTAACAGGTTTAATTTAAAAGTTTATTGTCAACCAATAGTGCTTAAATATGAATTCGGTAGGCTTCACGGTTGACTCATATTTTATATCATATGAATATTTTAAACTTAAAAAATACCCAGTAAAATCCAATAAAACTTGAAATGTTGCAGGTACCTAGTAAATATATACATATATACTTATTATACATACATATATAGAAATTAAAACTTTTAAAAGCCAGCCCATCAGACTGACGGCTTAGGCTTGCAGAGCGCGAGTTTATTTACCTACTGTATCGAGCTAACGTATACTATAATTTGCATGGAATTAAAACAGAGCCATCTGGTGACAATAATATGGATATTCGAAACAACCAATCACGTGCGCTAATGCCCTCACGGTCGAAGGCGAGCTGCTCGATATCGAGCGCGTAAAAAAACTAGCACTCAGCACACCCGATTTTGACTATCTATGAAGTTTTATAGTAACATAAAATTCACAAAAGCTTATAATGTGTCTGTAAAATATTATTGCTCACCGAAACATTTGTAATTCATATATTATATATAAACGACTAACAAAATATATTTAATATTGAGGACAACGACATGTTACAAAAAGTTCGCTGAACTTCAGAATACGAAATTTATTTTGATATCTTAACTATTTCACAGATTATTTACATGTAGTAATTACATATAGATAAGTGTGTTAATGATAATAATTGTTAATGCACACATTAACAATAATATCTTTTATATGTTTATTAAGTCCTTTATCATTATCTTGCCAGCTTTATTTGTGTTGGGTTTTATATAATTACGTAAAAGTAACAATTCACAATACACGTTTATTAGTTCTAAAACAATATTGCACGAGACAACATGTTTTACTTGATCCTATTAGTGTTAATCCCCATTTATTATTACTTCACTCGAAATCATGACTATTGGACAAAACGAAATGTGAAACACATTCGACCCATCCCACTTTTTGGAAATCACTTGCGAAATGTTATCGCAATTAGAAACATCGAGGAAATATCGACTGAATTGTACAACAAATTTCCGGAAGAGAAAGTAGTTGGCTACTACAGAGGAATAACACCTGAATTGATAGTAAGAGATCCAGATATTATCAGAGATATCCTAAACGTTGATTTTGGTTTTTTCTATAAACGAGGACTCGGCAGGGATCCAGATCGTGAGCCTTTATTGAAAAACCTGTTTCATGCAGAGGGTGATACATGGAAGCTTCTCCGACACCGTCTTACGCCCGCATTCACTACAGCGAAACTAAAAAACATGTTCCCGTTGATAATACAGTGCACGGAGAAATTACAACAAGTAGGCGAAAGTATTGTATCGAACGGAGGCAACTGCGACGTCCGCGATCTGATGGCGCGTTTCACCACAGAATTTATCGGTGCCTGCGGTTTTGGCATCGAAATGAATTCCATTAACGATGAAAATTCTAGCTTTAGGCTACTTGGCAGGAATATATTCACACGTTCGATAAACGATCTAATATTAGTGTCTTCATGGGACCTATTCCCCGAACTGAGAAGTGTAATTCACAACAACGACCCACGAATAAAAAATATTATTACGGAAATAGTCAAAAGTATTCGGCACCAAAGAAATTACAGGCCTTCTGGGCGTAATGACTTTATAGATTTACTTTTAGAGTTGGAAGCTAAAGGGAAAATAAAAGGTGAATCTATAGAGAAAAGAAATACTAATGATACGCCAGTATCAGTGGAAATGGAAATAGACTTGCAGTGCATTACAGCACAAGTTTTCATATTTTTCGCCGCTGGCTTCGAAACATCGTCATCGGCGACAAGCTATACATTACATCAATTAGCATTTAATCCAGATATTCAGAAAAGAGTTCAGAATGAAATTGACGAAGTCCTTTCTAAATATAACAATAAGCTATGTTACGATGCTATAGCCGAAATGCATTTGCTCGATATGACGTTCAAAGAATCGATGAGAATGTTTCCATCTTTAGGCGTCCTAAATAGAGAATGCACCCAACAATATACTATACCCAAATTAGGAATTACGTTAGACCCTGGAGTAAAAATTATAATACCTATTCAAGCCATACAAATGGATGCAAAATATTTCGACAATCCTAAAGAATTTCGTCCTGAAAGATTCAAGGCAGACGAAGCAAGTCGGCGACACAAATACGTATATTTACCTTTCGGAGAGGGTCCAAGAACTTGTATTGGTAAGTTAATATTTACTTTTCATGGTATTGGGTAAATTTATTAACGCGATATTAGCCTACTGCGTTAATAAATTTATACGTTCAAAAGTCTTTAGTATTAGCATACCGTAATAATCGGCAGTAGTTGTGGTCCTTACGGAGCGTACGTTAATTTGTTTTAAAATTTGATACGCAGTGGTTAATATGTATGATTTTACTGGAGTGGTTACTCAGCCAAAATTAATGTAACAAAAGAAATTAAATTAAAATTAAAATTATTCATAAGCTGTCACTCGCTCGCTGCGCGGAGTGTTTCATGAATTTGAATGACAGTAGGTATTATACTTTTCCTAAACTATCTAAATATCTAAATCGAAGCATTGAAAACATTACCTTCATTAAGTGTACGTATATACCTGATAATGATTAAAACAATTTGAATTCGAATTAGAACTGGTTAGAACCTTTCTCGACGTAGACGCCAGCTAATATTGGATTTTACGTTGGGCTTACCCAAAGATTTCTGACCTAGCATCACCTATAACCGCCCTCCCCCCTCTTTCCAATGAGGTACACTCTTGCTCTCGCTTTATTGAAAATAATATATTATCCACAGTTAAAAATTAAACCACTGCATCAATTTCACACGAATATTAATGTTTGATTATAAAACTCTATTTGTATCAGGTACTCGCTTAGGCCAGATGCAGTCTCTCGCTGGACTTGCAGCGGTGCTGCAGAAGTTCACGGTGGAGCCGTGCGCAGCGACCACCCGCCAGGTCACAGTCGACCACAAAATGAACATCGTTCAAACAGTTAAAGGTGGCTTGCCACTGAAACTTAGACTGAGGAAGCTGCAAAGTTAAGAAAGACCACACTGTAATATACTTTTGAGCGGCAGTACATTTTTGTACTAGCAATAAGTTAATGAACGAGTTATAGGATAATGCTTTTGTCCCTACTAGATGTTATGTAACTTCCTTAGTAAAAAGTGAAATTTGTATTTAATCGATAGATATGCAGTGATAGGTTACGTATTCGCATACAGTATATTTTAGTTGCTAGATACGAGTATGATGCGCAAAATTAACAATTGTGTTAGGTAAATATTATAACTACTGGTGAACATTAATGTACATGTATTGTAAAAAAACTACCCATACTGTGATGATTTATCTCTCATTATCATACTGGCAAGATCATACTAGTCGCGCTTTGGTATCGTTAAAACTGGCATAGTAATGCTTCGCTGTGTTTTTGTTACATATTATTATAAAAATATATTGTTATTCATATGTATAATATATATCTATAATACTGATTATTCAAAACAATATATATAAAAAAAACGTCATTACAGAATTATTTTATGGGTAAAAACCAAATGGTTTCCATAAGTGCACAAGAATTAAGTGTTTTAGACAAAAGATCGAATTAACTTTGTCTTCTAATTTCGAATTGAAAGTATGCATCGAAATTCGTTTGTAAAATATATATATCCTAAAAAGTATAAATTTAAAAATGCCGTAAGAGAAGTATGGGACAGAACAGCATGTGATATTATATCAAGTAAATATAAGTTCTATGTATTTTGAACTAATTCTACTCGTAGTTCTAAGTAGTTTTCTGAGTTCTAAATATTTCACAGTGCGTACCTGTTGTCAAAGTGCCCAGTCGCCTAGTCCTATTTCTAACATATCGTTACCTCAAATCCTACTCCTACCCTACCCCGCAAGCCTCCCACAGTTGCCGAGATACCCGCGCCATAATATTTACTCATCAAAACATTTATCTTATATTGACACATGCGACATAATTATGTAACTGTAAATGGGGCGCCATCTGTATGTTTTATGATTATAGACGTGTAAGTTCAAAGTACAGAGTAAATAACCTCCTACCTTGTGCCTTATATAGCAGTAAACACTTAATCAAAAAAAAATTAACATGATGAGAACATAATGTACTCGTTTCTTACATTACATGGTGTGTTGGCTATGCATCAGTCGGCCTTTGGCAAACTAAAAGGAACTCGATGGACACAATCTAAGAGGAGCGATACCGCGAGAACCAAGTAGTAGATAATAAAATCAGACACGCACCCGCCTGCAGTCAATACGTTTGTTGCAAAGCTCCAACATTTGTATTTTCTTGAACTGGTTTGTTCCAAAGTCAATGCCAGCAGCAATAAATAGCACATTCCGCTGCCTGAACATTTTTATAACATTTATAATCAAATAAAATAACTTGTTTCTTATTCATCTTAATTATCATATTTTCGTCAATAACATATTTTTGATGTTTAAAACAGTTTCTTATAAAAAAAAATTGTAATCATAAATGATTTGATATAACAAAGAAAACATGTTTTATTTAAAGTCGTTTTCTTTTGCATGAGAAATGTTATTTATAAACACTGGGCACTTTTTGGTGCAAACCTATTATAAAGTGAAACCATTTTTGATCATTAATAATATAACAATGCAACGTGATTCATGATTCGTGCAACGAATGTGGGAGTACGTATGGGTGACCTAGTGGTTAATTCTCTGCTTTACGCAGACGACGCCGTTTTG
>DWQQ01000417.1:0-11627 GCA_018244775.1 Oxynetra roscius flavomaculata
ATCTGTTTTGTCAGTCTTTCATCACCCATTCTTTCTAAATGTCCGAACCAACGGAGCATTCCCTTCCTCATTTAACAAATTATTATTAACAAACTAAGCAATATATTACGGTAATTATGTTAATGCTCATCAAATTCAGCCAGAAATCGTGATGGCAACCATGACTGAATAAGGATGTTACAACTGAGCACCGAATATAATGTGCGAGACTAAAACAAGTCACGAAATATCAATGGACAGTCACGAACGACCGGGTAAAAATAAAATTATTAGCGTTTAAAAAGCCTATAAAGTCACCAACATACAGGCTGAAAAGAACTCTACGTAAAAAAGTATATTAAGTACTAATTTAAAAAAAGGGAAGTAACGAAGTAGGACGGTAGAAGTGGCGGGAATATACAAAAGTAATTTGTACTTGGGGCAGTGAGGTAGCCAATGTAGCTTTGTATATATTTTCGTAAACGAGTTTAGTCTAATTTTGGACGAAATCGTGCGTATATAAAAGTAATTTACATGTAAAAACTTGAATGACGTGAACTTGAAGCAAATTGTTACATGCTCTTTGTAGTTTGTATATTATTTTTTAATTGATACAGGTGTCTACAATCGTTTGTAGATTTATAAAACTTGAGCCCTTTTATCGTTTCACTATCAAACACGGATCTCGTTTCAGAACGAGACGGCTAAGACCATGATCTGCCACGCTGGAGGATTCTGAGGTGCTCTCGCGTTGCGTTTTTTCGTTTGCCAAACATTAATGGTGATAGGTTTGTAGCGAGTAATATTTTATTTTAGAGACGATCATATCTAAATATCTGATAACGGTTACACCAAGTTTGAAATAGTAACACGCCTGGCAATTCTGTAACATATCTATGTAAGTACAGGATTAAGACGCTCAAATTGTAAAGAAATAAAAATAATCAATAGATATTTTGGGACGCTTTCACACACGACCTGATCCCACGGTCTGTGAGCGCCTGTGTCATAAGGTAAGACGGCTAATGAAATACATTAATACATACATATAAATATATATTTATATAGATGTAGGTAGTAAGGCAGAAATAATAGCACACTTACGCCAGCCAAGTCAATTTGCTTCTGGGCACGATCACTGGTTATATGTTGCGGTCCGCCATAGTCCTGTAAGTAAAGAATTACTTTGATTTCAATCAATCAACAATGTTTCGTAAGTATAGATGTAAAGATCTTAGAATTAATACTTAGAAAAAAATTAATAAAATCCTTATTTGTAAGAATTTAGTAAAATTGTTATTGGTAAAACGGTTACTTAGTTTAGAATTTTTAACATAGTCTGTAAAACAAATTTGAAATCATATCTTTATGTTCAACGATATGTTCAATGAAAAATTACTTCATCCTGTTTGGTATATTATAATGGATAAATTATGAATTATGTAATGATTTAAGTTATTGAAATAAAGAAATTTTCTTTTCAGGATTTTTATCGTCGCGAAATTACCATTTACGCGCGAAAGAGGGGGAATATGCGTAATTGAAATATACATACTTATTAACATATGAAAATGGTTGTGTTGTGTAAGACGCATACATACATATAGTTAAGTAAATAAACAAGTAGGCATGAATGTCGCTTGAAATTTTTACTGGAATGGCAGTTTATAAAAAGATATTTGATTTGAATATCACTATCCCTATTAAGCGGAAACATATTCATTACTATTATTCCCAAATCGGTTTTCTACATACGTATTGGCGACTTACTTAACAGTGATAGATAAATAAAAATATATCCACTTCAGATATTATACAGAAAAATAAAACTTGTCTATGATATGTATTGGTTGTTGTATTACCATTAAATCAATTATATTGCATACATTCAAATGTAGTACTAATACACACCCGTTCACTTATCAGAAACAGGTAATTGGAGTAAATTATAACGAGAATTTACATATAAGAAACATGCAGCAAAAATGTCTTGACTTTTTTAAAAATATTTACATTTATAAAAAGTGGATACATAATAGGTATTAAAGACAAATAAATTAATGGCAACACCGATGAGGATGGTCGTGTAGCGATGGACATGCCGATTGGCTAAGTTCAAGGAACTTCGGACGCGCAAAAAGTTCGTTAGAGAATGACAACTAGGTATCGAGCATTTAAATGTTACTACAGTAATTAGCCATCCGCTCACTACTATATTGTCACAGTTAAAGAGTTTTGAAGAAAAGATACGCACGCTATTTTGCAATTTAGCTGGCGTCTACTCCAAGCGATAAAAATAAATCTAAAGTGGTCGAATTTCACTGGTGAAGAAAAAAAAACAATACTTTTTAATTGTTCGTATCTTATCACTCTTAATCTATATCTGTCGTATCACTCTTGTATCTTAGGTATTGGTATTGGCCATTGCGCATTGGAACAGCGTGGTAGAGTATTCTCAATTATGCTCGAGAGAAAGAGGTGAAGTAGAGCAAGAGACGCAGCTACCCTTATTTACCGTCAAAATACTGATTTGTTTTATCTCGAATATAAATCATAAATAGGAAATTATTTTGGAAATGTTTCAAAGAAACTCTAACTGAACTAATAGTAAGGGACAAAATGATATCTAGTACAAATAAATATTTACACAACTGCACACTTCTTCAATGTTAACGCAATTGTCCGTGTTTGTGTATCAAGTATAATGTAGAGTTGAATGCTCAGAATAACTTAATAATAATATTATTGACTTTATAAACCGAAAGGAAAATATAGTGCATACAAATAATATATGCGCCGTTTAGGAATTTACAACGAATTAAGACAGAGATAGATTTAAGAAAGCATTCTGAAGTGCAAGCGAGAAGTTTTTTTCAAGAATCAACGAACGAGAAGCGAGAATCAACTTTTTTTATTTATTAACTTTTACATTCATTTCTTTAAATTTTTTAATCATTTTGAAGTTGTACAAAGAATACATGTGTTGAATACTTACTATTGAACCCTTACTATTAAAAGTCCCTTAATATTAAAGGTTGCCGTTAAGTAAAGTGGCAAAATTCTTATCAATATGGCGTGTTTGTAATATACAAAAATCACTAATTTATTAACATAAGCAGTAGCCACAATAACGTATGTGGAATGGTGCAAATTCAATATTGCTATTTTTCTTTTCCACTTTTTTAGGCTGTATACATTGTAAAACCTTACTGTCTCGGGGCAAGCCGGTTAGGGTTGCTAGTAAAAAAAAAATACTTACATACAAATACGGTTCCATAATCACTTCGTATACGTTGCTTTGGTAGTCTTCTAACGGAGGTAGGGCTTTAATTATTAAATTCCTACCGTATCCTGGGATGCCTTCAAAATTCTTACCGTTCAACACGGCCATTAACCACAGGAACTGGCCGAAAAATATGTGAATACGAACATTCATCTTTCCTCTCCCTGTTTAAGAGATTGATGTTAAAAGGTTCAATACGCGCGCTATTAAATTCCAATTTCGAGCTAACGTACTAAGATGGTAACAGATTTCGTCTAACGTGTTAGCGGTTCAAATGGTAGGCCGTCAGTGATTTGTTATACGGAATGGTGCTCGTAAGTGTTTTTTACCCGAGTAATGAATACGTGAGACACGGGTCGTCATTACCCCGCCTTCGTCAAGGCTTCGCGATTGAGAGGCGTGACGTAATAATACAGTACTCCGAGGATTTGGGACGAGACTGTCATGTCTATATAACAATTAACTTACCCTTGAGTATGCCGATTGTGTCTGTCATGAATTCTCTGATGAATTAAATTTCCTCAAGCGTCTATGACAATTGATATTTCATTAACCACTCGGGCTGCTTGTTAGTTTTTAACATATACATATAACAAAAGCGGCCACGCTAGTCAGAAAGCAGTTTTTCTTGTCGCCACTTTTTATATTTCACTTTTTTTGTTCCTGTGTACTATACATATGCATATTTAATAGACTAGAACCCAGGGACTTTGGAATTACTTATTCTCACCACGAACATTCGTACATATCTGTTATTATACATTTCAAAGTGATTTAAGCAAATTTATATCGCGATAATAAATATCGTGATACGATAAACGTAAAAGGTACGACGATATTTGTGTGTTGCCGCCAAGAAACTATTCACTGCGGCTAATTGTAAACATTACACAAAAGAAGTGAGAGTCTATTGGTTTAAAATTCAATTTCTCACTTCGGAAGTTCTGGGTTGAAATCCTAACGAGGATCTTTTAAAGATTAAGATTCAGGTAGGCACGTACATTAAGTGTCGAGTCTTAGTAAGTACTTACATTTGGTGTTTGTAGTATTCATAAGATCATAGCTCACATATATAGATACGGTTGGGGGCATCGATTTATATTTTGTACTGATGGATATTCTCATAAATCGTCAACAGGACTATGAAAATGATAGCGTACTAATACATTAATAGGCATGGTTTTTGTTATTGAAATGTTTCGTATTACTCTTGGAGTAATATGTGTTTCAATGTCCCGTACGGCCTCAGATTTAGTTAATGTCTCCAAATGTCAAAGTACCTGTGTCTTTTTGTGAATCTGTCTTGGCAGATGGATTCGTGGACTGTAAGTTTATTATTTGTAAAGGAATCAAGTCCGGTCTTTAGCAGATTCAACGCTGCACTGCATGTTCTGATTATAAGTGATGTGAGAAGCACACAACCGTAAGACATGTTGAATTACAATTTGGTATCGCAACATATTTTGGGAGAGATTATTCTTCACCTCCTTTCTCTCGCCTGTCCTTGTCTGTGTCTGGATTATCTATGGACATCAGTTACTAGATATGTCTATACGAATACCTATTATAAAAAAATAATCATGTCGAGTCTTGTTTTCATGGCCATAGAACGACTACTGATCTTTTGCCCATAATAGTTTTAATAATTAAAATTTTCATCCCAAAAGAGTTCAACCTGTCAATAAAATCAATTTTGACAATTCTGACATTTACATCTAAACAACAATAACAATATAAAAAATTAAAAACTGTCAAAAAATTAAAAAAGCAAAATTTCGTTCGGTCGTCTGTAAGATATTCGAGCATGTAGCGAGGAATGTGCAGCCGGTTGCCGCAGCGGCAACAGCGGCAAACGACGTGGTCTCGCGCCGGCAGCTGGCTGCGCGACGCGCTGTGTTGCTCTTGTACCTGCTGCGGGAAAATCAACGAGGACCTAGAACTTCCGACAGTTAATCGTTAGTCACAACTTTGATAGACGTACCACTAAGCAAATAAAAGAGTTCAATACCTACCAGATTTGAATTGTTATCCTCAAGTTATCTAATAATATTTACTTGTTATGCAACAAGCATTGCTAGTGTAGTGGCTTAGGTTTTAGTTTCGCATTCTGGGCAGCTGAGGTTCTAAGATAAATAAATAACTCGCTATAACAAGAAAGAAAATCATCGTGATCAATGAGACCTGATAAGATTCTCCATAGTGTTTTATAAGGCATGTTAAGTCTGCCTACCCGCACTTCGCCACTTTAATTGACTATAGCCGTAACTTTTTTCATTCTAAACGGAGGTCTGTGTTCCGACAGTAACCCAACTTCAAAATTAACAATAAATGAATATATTCTTTTTTAGGTTGTGCTCTACACTGCCTTGCTCTGGTCTGACTTTTATGATCAAAATGAAATCCACTTAGTATCTGATACACTATTCGTAACTTATATTTTTAAATGGTTTCTTAATGTCTACTTTGATAAGCATTTACTAGGAAATAGTATTGGAATAAAAGTTTTTCATTTATTTATAGAAGCGACGGTCACAGTCGAAAGAGTATCCCGTCAACACCGCCCTCATGCGCCTGGCAGCAGGAAATCCACTCCAGAAATGTTAACCGCGGTCCGGTGTGCCCTCTCGCAGCTGCAAGGCGAACCAGCTCCTCCAATAACCCAAGCTATCGCTTGTGACTCTCCCACTGCACAAGAAGTAGATGAGCAAGTCTGTAAAACAAATAAGGGAAAGGCGGAACGTGTAAATTATTTTACTGTAAACTAGAAGTTCCTGGTTCACTTGATGATTCGATTGTTATATACTTTTCCCATTGGCAGTAACTGGATAATGTTTTTTAATATTTATGAGAACAGGAATGTATCAGGTTCAAAATATGCCACAAAAATTCTAAAATCATTACATGCAATGCTGTCATTGAGCATTATGTAGGTCGCTGAATTTGGTCGAAATAATCTATGGAAAATTTTATTTTGTACCAACTTTTCAAAGGCCTTGTAATCCTAACATCTCGTAAGAACTTTGTAATTTTACATTTTGGTTTTATGCGTGTAAGTAATATCTAAATATTTTTTGAGCAAATGTAATAAGAGAGACAAAAGTGTGAACATTTTACTGGTGAAAAAATATATATCGCTATGACCACAATACACACACAGGGTTTTTATCACTAGATATACGATACAACGATAAGAATAAGAGCTGGATCCTAGCAGAAAATATTAATAGAAAATTATAGATTGGACAAAATGTGTAAAAATATGTATAAAATGTCAATTCTAATTATAATGACGAAGATCTTATGCATGCCAATTTTGCTCAACTTAGCAAATAGTCAATTTGATCATCTAAAGGTGTCTGTTTATTGTTCCGAAATGTTCAAAACACCAGAAAACGTTGGCTGTTTCTCATTTTGAAGAAGATATTATGGTAACTAAATTAATCCTGGCAAAGCCCGTAGATGTGACAAAACTTATTTGCCTACAAAAATATTTTAAAGTGTAGGGCTTGCTAGTAAGCAACTCAGTAGAGTTTATGAGAATATTGGCGAGCGACTGCTTTTTAATTGTCCTAAACATGAGTCTCAAGCTATGAAAGGCAACTCGAAGAACTTGACTCGCCTTGATAGGAAATCTTCACACGATGACAATCATAAAAGAAAAATATAATGGAAATAACTGAAAAATAGTTAAAAAAAAAAACAAAAGTGGAATACTGATGAACATCATGATAAACCTATTAAAAAGATTAGTGACTATTGGATGCCATACTGAGATTATAGGAGGCAATCTTGTTCTCGAGAACCGAATGGTTGCGCTAAATTACCACAATCAAAGCAATAAGTAAATCTCACGGCTTTAAACGTTTATTTTTTGTACAACATTTAAATGGGCGTTGTTAAGTTTTATTGGTATATCGTAATTATGGTGATTCGAAGCTTTTTTTACGATCGACGGCTCGTGAATCGTGATGATCCCTGACGGATCCTACCGGCGCAATTCATTGTATTGCTGTAAGCACTATTTTGTTTGTACCAGGGTCATTGTTTCATTGTCTTCAACGAAACGATGTGCAATTGTTTTTATATAGCGTTTTAAAATATAAACACTGTGCTTTATTTAGTGAATGGCTAAGTACAACAGTAATATCTCAGCTGTTCGACGGTTATTACAACAAACATTTTTATATGTGCTGTTTGTATTGTAAATTAAAGTGAGTATCTTTACTGTAAAGTGAGTATCAACTAAACAAACTTCAAGACTTTCTTAATACTTAGAAAATATATAATGGAGAAATTTTGTCCATATTTTGTACCATTGGTTTGGATTATAGGCAAAAGGGTATTGATGGTTATAATTTTATTATTTACACAGTTAACCAATTATATACATTTAAAATAAATGTATTTGTATTTGGAATTCTTTAAAATTCAGCAAAATATGCGAATAAAAAAACGAATAGTTATTTGATACTATTATTTACACACACTTTAAGTGCCATCTTTTGTCGGGAGTAGGGACTTCTTTGAGTACTAGTGTTATTCTCTAAAATAAAAGTGTAATACAATTATCAGTAGTCCTCACCCATACCTTTAGATGGCGTTATCTGCATATTATTGTCCTACTAGATACTTTTGGGTTATTAAATTTCTAAAGTATGTATTAAAATAATTTCTGGTCATTATAATAAAAATATACTTTCTAGTATCATTGAGAAGTAAATATATATTTAAATAATTGTGATAGCTATGTCAAGGTGAAATTGATATCCCTGACCTAACCAAACTTAAAAAAACTAACATATCAGTTATATACCTACATATATATACATATAATCAGCCTTTTCTTTCTCCCGTGGTTTGATAAGTCTTGCTTGCTTTGTAAACATGATAAACGACACGTGACGTAACGTTGTCTACTAATAAGAACTTTATAACTATGCTAACAAGGTAATTACTGAGATACCGAAATGGTATTCTACCCGACATTTAAGTAACGTCTAGACATGTAAAATATGAGATGTAAAACAATTCGGTAATAGTGTAGATTAAAAGATATATTGTATTTATCAGTAATTGTGTAGATTAATAGCAATGTAATATGTCATTTAAATCTGAGTACTGCACAGAACATATACTCATGTGACGTGACGCATGCGAGATGACATTTAAGTATAGCACTGATTCAGCCCGTCCTCCAAAATGTGATACAAAATTGGTATGGTTTTAGTTGAAAAAAATATCTAATTTATGGACGTGTTCATTTCGCCGTAGGAAACATAACTATCATATTTGTACTTTTAAAAATACAAACAATAATAATTCAAAACCTGTGTGATAAAGATATCTTATTAGACGAAATATATTATAAAATTAAAATTTTAGGTAATCAGTTTGTTTTATTATTCATTTTATACACTTTCAGTTCGGACGAAATTTTTTTTTAAACATGTTAACAATTGAGTACTCCGAAAAAAATACAAGTTATAATTTAAAAAAAACCGTCGATATTCGTTGTTTTATATTTGTAATAAGTATACATTAAGCATTTCACGATATTATCGACGTGAGTCCGATTTCATTTTAATATTTCCCGACAGACTCGCCTCAAACGACCGCACGAGATCGGCCTCGCTGATGCCGGCAGCGTATTGTCAATTACATAAGACGTGCTCGAAGCAAGGCAGTCAGCAATTTATCCTACTTACGAGTCACAGTATTACACGTCGCTTATCAGTGAAGTTCTACTTGTCTGAGATTATACAGGTATTTTGTTAACTTCTATTTTAATTATGCTGTAAAATTTTTGATTCGTGGGTTTTTGTGCGAGCGTATTTATTGAGATTTGATAAGTTATTAATTTTGTGTTCCCCAATTGTGTGGGTAAGTCCATAGATTATTTAGAATTTAAACTGTATTATTTACAAAATGTTATTTTTCTTTTGGCCACCTTTTAGTATCATAAAGGTCTTATAACACCGTTTAAATTGTACTCTGTCTTATGTTCTATCTCATTTTAGTAAGGGTCGCTTTTTGCGATTTACTACTTTGAATGTTGTAAATTTACAACTAGAACGATCGAATTTTCAAATAATAATAATCGTGTCTATTAAAAAAATCTCAGTACGGCCAATACCTTCCAATTCTAGCCTAGACTCCTCAAGGCTTAAGAGTTTCTCACGTCACTTCGATAAAGGCGGCTGCTTGTGTTGCATAATAGCAATATTGGCTTTAGCACGTTTTTGAGTGGCGTGATGGACAGGCTCAGAGATTAAGCCTTCCGACTAGACATAGACCGGTACCTACTGGTTATTGATTATAGGTGGAACGTTAGGTTCGCCGTATGCTGGATGCGTGTGTACGGTGTTATAAGACTGGTTGCTTAAAATCTGATGGACTAGCAGATACTACCTATATCTTATCTAAATATGAAAAGAAGGCCACGCTTACAAAAGGTTTTTTCGAGCGTATTTTCTATAATGATGTCAATAAGTAAGGACATTAAAGAAGACATAAAAATAATTACCGTATATTATGTTTAAAGGAAACAAGGAGTTAGTTGTGAAAATGAAAACAAAAACATATTTGAGTCTGTCGGGTTTTTTTCCTGACATTTGTTGTGTATTTTTAATACTTTTGCATAATTCAGTACTTATATCAATGTTAATTTTGATAATGCGCGTAAGTGCATGTAATTATTTTTTCAAAGTGATGGCGCAATATCGCCATCTGTTGAATACTTTACATAAGGATGCAGAAATGTAAACAATTTAACTGAACTAGTTCTTATATGTAATTGTTATTTCCTTTGTAACTTTATTTGGAATTGGAGGGATAGCTTTGAAATGACGAGTTTCCTCATCGGATATACTGTATAACAAACGAAGAAGGCATTTGTACTAATATAAATATCGATGATATATTGTTCAATCAATATTTGCCCTTGTGTTGTTAGTCGTAAGACCTATTTTGTGTTGGTGGTTTAATGTTAGTTGGTCAATTGACTCATATTACTAGTCATTTGATTGGTCACTGAATATCGATGCGATTTGTTTTTTCGCGGCAACGATTCTTCTACTAGGAACAGAACATATAATACGTATTCACCCAAAGTTCTGTTTTAAACCCAACAAGTTATTGCGTGTCCGCTCTAAATGTCATTTTTCAAAAATTAGGAACTGTATCAATCAATCGTTCTTTCTGTGTTTTAAATTCCTGTCACGTCCAATTGTTGATCAGATTATCAATGTCAGATGCAAATGTATCGCAGGCTTTATATTTAATCATTTTCCTGGAATTTCCCTGAATTCTTAGGCAATAACTCGTCACGGAATCTTTTGTCAACTAAGAAAACCTGAATTGTACTTTGCCTCGCCATTTCGCTTAACGGTGTAGATAAAAAATACCACATATTAAATGATTGAATAGGTCACTTAACGCTTGGAGCTATACATATACATACATGTTAAGGTGAATTATACCGTGTTGAACTTTGAATGAAATAGACCAAGGCATACAACCGACGAGGTATTGCGTACCGTGATACGATTTCAAACGTGTGCAATTAAACTTGATTGACATATGTTCATGGCGTAACGTGAAGGCGGATAAAAGGAAACGAAATCATACACACACATACACACAGAACCATCTATATATACGCACACACATCATCATCGACCCTTTCATCGTTCCACTATTGAACACGTGTCTCTTCTCTGGTTAAGAAGCATTCAGGCCCATAGACTGTCATGTCGGCCAAGTGCGGTGACATTGGTATTAAAAAATGAAGGAAATAAAAACCAACGTATCACTAAAGAATTTCGGAAGCCAATGGTAAACATTTTAGGCTATTGCATTTCGCCAGTGTGTATTTTATTATTACAAAAAAATCCATCAACAGAAGTATGAGTGCTTTTTTCAATGTATCAGAGTATGTACCTTATTTAAGAACGCAGCAAAGTATCCATATCCGCGCACAGAGACTCACGAAGGCATCATCTGAAATTATCAAGAAAAATGCTAATGCAGCTCGAAGTAAAGTCAAAACAAAAAAGTATAAAAAATAACCCACCCGTCTTGTTTATTAAGATATCGGAATAGCGATCCTCTCTGCACATGTGTGTAATTGTCCGTGTGTGTCTACGGTACTCACGAGATTATGCAATACAGATGGAGTATCAATGTTATTATCATTAATACATTTCCCCTATTTCGATGCTAATACCAATAATTTTATTATACATAATTATACATTTTCATTTATTATGCTCTGTACTGTTATGTTACTGTTACCAAATAGGTCGGGCACTAGCTGATGGGGGAGTCAAGAGCCTCCGAAACCGGCGTGTATGCATGAAGAGACTGA
>DWQQ01000418.1:0-11626 GCA_018244775.1 Oxynetra roscius flavomaculata
ACCACCGCCAAAGCAATCAGGTTCGCTAACCACTGCACCAACGTGCCAGTCAAATATTCAATTCTTCAAGAAGATTATCTATTTCTACCATGGCCTTATCTACTTTTATCAATGTTTTTATATTTGCCTTTATATATTTGTCAATTAAAAAAAATTGAAGTCTGAACTAGATAAAATAATTCCCCATACTGCTTGAAATACATTTTTAATAAATGTATTTTAGTCTGGATATGTTATAAATTTCAATAAGACTGAAAAGTTCAGTCTTAATATATTTTATAAAATGCTCAAACTTTTTAAATTTCTATGAAGCCAAGCTCGATCACTATTACTCGTCGCTAGTTAGTAACCCGTTAATAATTACAGTTTGAAGTCAATACTTTTTCATATCGTACTATACTTTCTTACAAAAATATTCTTTCACTCTTTTTAGTTTCCAACGTGAAACATCGGCCAAATCAGGGTTAGCATCTCACCATTCAATACGCGAGTTTTTGTTAATCAGTGCACATTATTTTATTCGGTAACTAGAACGAACGACATCACTCTATTACACATTTAAAAAACAAAAATATTGTTTTATACGACGTGTTTAGTAAGCATGGTCTATTTGCGGCAATAAAGTTTTACGGAAGTGACAACCATATTCAAATGAAGCGATTAAATAATTCGTTCTCGCTTAAATAATTGTCTTCCGTTTTGTATTCGATTGCATTCCCATTTTGTTTTTGATTAACGCCTGTATCAATTGAATAGCAGATTTCTCTGTATTCGTTCCGTTCTATTGTTGCACTGATCACTGGAACAAGTTGTTCTGTAGCTTTTTCCCATCTTTCTTTTTTATATTTACATTTTTTATTATGGCAATATTTTATCTCGCATCTATTCCTGTGTGGACATAAAACTATCCATACAATTATGTATTTAGCTATATACATATTTTGGGATATTTGATCATTGAAATCAGATAGCTCTGTAGGAGTTGCATCCAAATATTTTCATTATTAATATCTGTAACGAGTCAATGGCGTTACCGAAAAAGCAAAATCTAAATTAACGGACGACACTAGCAAATGGTAAACATCAATGACCGTTACCTTAGAGCCGACGCACTATAAAGGACATGTGATAGCAATCATGCAGTAAAGAGCCAACGCATCAATCAAATGAGCAATCTAAATCCGTCATCGTGACAATAAAGATGGCGGCACGTAATTTTGAACGGGCGTTCGAAATAAGAACGCGGGTAATGCGGACCGTATTGCTCCCTAGTCGGCTGTTAGGTACGGTAGAGAACGGTTATGTCACATTTTGCTTCGGAATTTTTATAACTACCAGCGTTTGTGTATACTTCTATCTCATCATCTGGATATTAATATACTTTTTTATCAGTGACGGTGAATTCTTTTGCCACATAACACGTATTGTAAATCATAAATAAAATAAAGTTTCGTTTTTTTACCATGTTAAGCCAATTGTAAAGAATCTAAAGCGATTGACTGATATATAAAAAAACATACGATATGGATTGACTCATGTTTTACAGTGATGTATTAATTAAAAATCAATGACGCCATTAGGTTATTTTCGGTGTTTACAAC
Source organism: Oxynetra roscius flavomaculata (assembly GCA_018244775.1). NCBI lineage: Eukaryota > Metazoa > Arthropoda > Insecta > Lepidoptera > Hesperiidae > Oxynetra > Oxynetra roscius. The sequence continues at coordinate 1,602 of DWQQ01000418.1, forward strand.
AAGAGGCATCGCGAGGGGGGAAATAACAAAGATACATTTATTACCAGTTAAGTAACGTTGCATATAAAACGAAGCATTTTCAGATGGTAAAATATGCGGTGCTGGTCATAAATACCGAATCGAAAGAGAGTGCATCGAACACATAAAAGCACAGTAAAAAACTTTTGTCGCACCAAACAATATACCGGCGCATGCAAAGGAGGGACGAGTGCTGTAAACTTATCTTTATGTCTCCATTTCTTCACGAAAATAGACGACCATATGTTTACATCCATGACGCTCACAATAGATGAGTGTAATGCACTTGTTTCACTAATAGTGAGCGCTAAGCGGGGTAAGAACTTAACTATAACAAAAGTAAGCTGACCGAACATAATTACTCTCTGACCGTGAATAAAAATTGCAGTAACATAAACTATATCTCTTTATATTAAAACAAAAGCTTACGTATAATTATAAAATACCATATCCACAAAATTAAAGGACATAGTACATCAACGTGTTAATAGAAATTCTCTATGTTGCATAATAATTTAGGAATGGCAACATCGTCACACAAAAAAACTAGGTTTTACTTTCGATTTCGTACGCGCTCTAATTGCCATAAATAATGAAATCTATCATTCTTACTTTGCTCTTTTTGAATTAAAACTTTAAAAGTATTCCATGTAACCAATACCTTTGTCCACGTTTTAGCTAAGTGATTCTGGCGTGAACCGATAACAGATATATAGACATAGACATAGTTAGTTTCGCTTTTATGAAATTAATATAATATAATATCGCTTGTCGCTCACGAGCTGGCGGTGGTGAAACCCAAGTATGTATATTCGAACCCACGACCAACCGTAATTTACATCCAAACGTCTATATTGGTTACAGCCGTCCATTCGTTTCCGAAATGGTTCATTGTTATAGTATTCACATTTTTGACATCTGCATTTAATACCAACTTATTTGAACGTCATTTATATAATTATTCACCGATCTTCGTTCGAAGGGCGTTCAATTTGTACCACTGCAACACTTAGTATGAAACAAGGGATCCCAAATTATCGAAAGTGATGGTATATATTAAAGGAGAATAATAGAGTAAATGCACATATTTGCTTCTCTGAGCGAATTTGCAAGCCGGAATACTGATTATTTCAATTTTAATCACTGCATACCACAGACTATCGAAATAATATGCATCTAACCTCGAACTTCTAAAATAACTAAAGATGATTTTGATATATGCAGATTTCGGATAGATCGGTACCTACGAAGAGTAAATTAGAGAGCCTAGTGCCTAAATATAGATTCTAACTAGTGTCCTAGTTTCTGGTTATCGCACGCTTAAGCCCAAACCACAATAATACATTACGGCACAAGCGCCGCTCCTAACAATACCACTTATAGTTGATAGCAGATTTAAATGCAACGGTACATACATCAAATGAGCTAAAACGAAACCGTTCGAACGGCAGTCGACAAAAGCAAAAATAAATAAATAACTGTTATACCACATCAAAAGAATGTTGTTTAATTGCATACATTCACGTTGAGGAGGTCAGCGAAAAATACAAAGCGATTTGTCGTACAAATATTCAGGCTTAATGATCACTAACAAAATTATTATTATGTAAATGTACGCGAAGGTCACCATATCCCGAGCGGATTTTATATGACACAAGTGCCGCTAAAGTGAAAACAAGTACACATTCGATTCAATTCGACTAAAACTGTGTCAATACAGATCAAGAATAAATTCCCGAAAGTAAAAATAAGAGATCGCTCGCTAAAGTGCCACTTTTGCCCGCCTACGCGTTGCATCGTCTATCGGAGAGTGATCCGCACAAACACGGTAGGGTCCTCCACGTTACATCCGTCCTGACAGCTCCATCTAAAGTGGTTCAATACATCCATCCTGTATTTTTATTTTTCTTTAGCACTATCAGAGTTTTATCGCGCCACCAACGCTGCCCCCCCGTACCGATCTCCGTTATGATATTGACACTTAAGTGTGTCGTTCTATGAGACGAATCCATGTTTTATGGTGGTCCACGTCAGTTATCGCACTTTATGGGGATGCATATGTATGGAGACGGGAACATTCGAAATCACTTTCCTTAAGGTCGTAATTTTAAATTTTTTCAAGCTCTGTATCTCCTGACCGACGTGTACATTAAAACGTGTTTTTTAACATTAAAGTATATCGGAGTCTGCTGGTCGGAGACGCTGGTCACAAAAGCAGTAACGAGGGAAGGGTCAAGTTTATCCGAAATTATTTATGATTTTTTGATACAAAATTGTAATTAGATTCGCTTTAAAAATTGATAACGCAGTATTTTTAATGGTTATTAAATTTTTAAAGAATATTTTAGAAGTATACGGCAACTTATACATATCTATAGAAAAATTTTACGGAACCTTTTTAAACTGGAAACACAATTTGTAATTTGTTTAACACTGTAGTTTACAGACAAATGCATCAAGTCTCCTAAGGACCATCAAACTCCGAAGGATTGTCTTTGAACATTTCATATTTGGTAAGGATTCTACTGTCTGCAATAAATTAAGTTGGCTAGATATTAGCATTCTATAATCTATGTAGTAATAATTTTTGATTTCCTCAATATATTTCGAATCTATTAATAGGATACATGAACACCAATTTGATAGGCTAAATCAAACTACAATAAGTGGAAAGTTATAACTATTTGAGTGCCATACAAATTTGTATTTGTCTCTTATTATTTCCAAAGCCAATGGTCGGTTCAAATTTTTTGACACAGGTCCTCTCGTCGAATATGCCTGGTACAAATTCCCCGTTTAAAATTTTTGCCCATCCTTAGATCCTCTCCAATATAAGTTGTTGTTCGCATTCTATAACTATTTTCATTTATAAAAAAAGAAAAACGAATCGCAATATTTATGATTTCTCACGTTGGCGTACCTAACGAAGCTAAATAAATTAAAGTGATCAAAAATTCAATTTCGAAGCGACCGAAATTGTCGTACGGGCCGTTCCTAATTAAAAGCGGAATCATTAACATTTGTGTGATACAAAATAGATCACATTTGGAAACACGTAGCCTTGTTTCGGGTGGGACATAAATTGGTAATGCGGCTTCGGTCCGCATCCGATGATTAATTGACCCGATCTGACCCAACAATTACTTCAATTATTTACCTCCGGTTTACTGTTGCTGTGCAATTCGATAGTTCTCCTTTAATTTGAATTATGGATGTTCTGTTTGTTCACTTCTTTGTTCGGTTAATTATGTTGATTTGGTTCATCAACGTTTAATTTAATCTCGTTTATTATATCGTGCTATTGAATACCAATGAGCTGAAATATGCTTATTGCTGACTGAATTATACTGAGGTATAATAAATGTATTATTTTTCAAATTTATAATTATGATCTTTTGAATATATATACATTTCAAACTACAGCAATGAAATTTTATACATTACAATAAGAAACCTGGATATGTACTTAAAATAATTTTGTAATCGTTGACCCCTTTATCATTCCATTCTTAAGCTTGAGTGTCCTCTCAGAATGAGAAGAACTATATCCAAAATCTGCCACGCTGGTCAAACACACAATTTTATAAGGAAATAGGTAAGCCAAAGATTAAACCCAAGATCATCTGAGTAGGAGGATAAGTTCTAAACTATAAACTGCTCAACAACTTAAAATATATGTAAAAAAAATACCTATAAATAATTTAATTTAAGGAATAACAAGCCGGCATGTCATATAAGCGCTATAAAATAAATTGTCTCGTGTTCTCGAGCTCAATACCCACAAGTAAATTCTTTCCCTGGATTCATTCGGGGACGTATAGATCGAGAGATAGCAGTGTAGCCTAAAGTTCCATCTTTATTCTAATCGATACCATCTTAAGTTTCGTGGAACGATCTTAATACGACGCTAACGATTTATTTTATTCACAGTAGATATTCCGTCTCTCGCTCGTTCTGTTTTAGCTACCTTGTAATTTATGTTTATGGTGCCTCCTTCAACTGATCATTTCGTTAGCATTTGGTTTCAGTAAAGCGATCGCGGTTAAGTTAAGTTAAACCTTTCGGGTGTCATTACGAGAATTAACATTTACGGCGGCTATTTAAATAGGTAATAGTTTCACATGTGTGGGCTTATGGAGGTTACATGTAGTAAATTTGAAAGTATGTATGCAAATGTCTCTAATGAGAGGTGCGAAAGGAAAAATTGTTTTTTTTCTCTCACACAAGCTTCAAACCATTTGCATGGTAATCGAATTATAATTTAAATTCAAAAAGTTACTAAAGATCTTTTCAGGTTCAGAAAATCCATTGAAGTCCATTAAAAGTTATAAAGAACTCTGTGCAAAGTTTTAAATGTTTCCAACGATACACTTCTACGAACCAAACTAAACAAATTCGAGGACATCCTATACATTTGACCTCATTTCGGAGTGAATTCCCTCGAACGACGCCAACGTCATACTACGAACGATCAATACTGAACAACTTAAATAAATCATCGAGCCTAAGAACACAAACTTTCCGCGATATATATTTAACTTACTTAAATAGTCATTCATAAATATTTCTAATGAACTAACTTAATTCGTGAAAATGCATTGCCCTCAAATCAAACATTATATGTTATTTTAAATGTTAATACAAGCCATGAATATTGTTCAATTAAATGACATAAAAATGTTTGTGTTAGGTGACTCATCGCTGTTACAGTTTGATAGATATCTTGGACTAAGTGGGTATACGCACCAATCTAACTAGAATTGAAGAACTGCATGTAACTAGAGAAAATAAATAAAATAACGATTACAAGTCATCATAAAAGTCACAATTCATCGTTAAATTGTTTCAGTACTGCTTATAGAACGAAATAACGAAGAGAGTACACAAGAGATTTACTTTGTTATTTCAAAGGTAAACAACACACATAATACGTATATCTTATTAGTGATTTTAAGCGGATCCTATTGGATTTCGATTCATTGTAACTAATCCCCTAATGTAATGACTGATTCTCTATTAATTTCCACGCTTATTATCAGTGGACGATATAATACGTGGCATATTTGCAGAATGCCTGTGTTACATTTATATCGCATATCATAGTAGGTATAAACATAATTTTCATATCCAGTCCATAATCTATTACTCGTACTTATTAAAACGTAACTATGAAACATTTCAAAATTATTTGACGTAAAACTGATGTTTAATAACGATGACATCACAATTATGCCGTAATGCTAAATATTGTTACAATCAGCTACTATTCTTAAATGTTTACTATTTAAATTATACCTTGTCATGACGAATTTCTATTGTCTCTTCCTGACGCGAGAAATAAATTATTAATTTTGATTATCGGCGAATTAAGTCAGTGGACCTAAAGATTTAAATGCCAATGATAGCTCCGTCCCCTAACGTTTTAAATCTTCGGTCCAAGTTCCCCAATGCAGTGATATAGTGCATGTCCCGTCGAGTAGAGGCCAATAGGAATCCCTCGAGTGGCATGCCGTCACTCGCGTAGCCTGCTTGACGCCATATGTGACCACTGCAAGTGCAAAAGAACGTAACTGCTGAACAAACACAAGTAAATTTAACTTCTATGAAGTAGATAATACGGTAAAGTTTCCTTGAAACAGTGGTGGAAAGGGTGGTGTTGCTGGATTGGGGTGAGGTCCCAAAGGCGACGTACGGCCCGGTGCTCATCATTTCCCCATTGTATCGTTAGACAAAAATCAAAAACAAACACTCACTGACGCGATTTTTGGACCTTACTTCTGAATGATCCGCGATGATTGTGTTGATCGCTTCGTTCTGTTTATTTGGCAAGTTGTGGCCGATTGCTCTTCGGGGACCACGGCACCATAGGCTCAAAAATATTATCTTGTCATAAGCCCAGTTGTTTGTACACAGGGTAGTCAATTTTAACTCTAAGCAAAGTTGTTAATAAAATGTTATATGCAACTTAATAGTGGCGTTGCAATGTGAACGAAATCGGTAAAAGACAGCCCAATTCAGATAGTTGAGTAAGGTTAAAATGAAGTATTAATGAGCCTTAAAACATATTTTAATAACAAATTGTGATTTATATTTCAAACAGTTTCAGAACTTTGTTCTAAGGAAATGTTTAATTATTTCAAAATTAAATATTTAAAAATATGTACCATTTACTCAAACCTCCATATCAAGGAAAAATAAGCACAAAAGATTAGCAGCATAGAACACTTATTCAAAACACCTTAATTCCTGTAAAATGTTAAATTCAGAAATGGTGGTAAAATATTTTATGTTATTTTAAATTATCATTAACTCATTTGCTTTATCAATAAAATACTGTCGTATGGAATATTATTTCAATGGAATTCAAAGCTTTCTTATTGTCCTCTACACTTTTATGTCGGTATCTTCTTGAAATACCTTCACCTACACTGGAGATATAATCCCATAGGAGCGACACGCACTCGTAGCATTTTCTATATTTGAATATGTTTCATCGTTTCCATGCATTGAATTACTAGTGATTTGCCCATCCTTCGGATAAATGTAATTCTTTCCTTAAAGATTGCGTCTCCACTGAGTCTCGCGTCTGTTCTACGTGATCAAAATACTAAGGTTAGCTGTGTACGGCTTCTATTTTATGTTTATCATTTATTCCTTCTTTACGCTAACGTCAGCTTTTGACAACTACAGTTTATGCTGAATAAATCGTTGGTGAAATTTCGCAGCTACGATTGGGTTACGACTGAAGATAGGTCCTTTCGACTCCGCTGTTTTTCTTAGGACCGACAGATTTATCGTCTTCTTTGTTTTATTATTATCGTGCTCACTCTGTGTTTTTACTCCGAATTGTCTATTAAGGCATATAAAGCATATGACATGTTCAATTGAGCTTAAAGACTTTTCCAAATTTTTTCTGCAATATTTCCTTTCACTTTATCTCACACACCCCACAGTGAAGATTATTTCTAATGCTCGAGCTCGAGACGCAATAAACTAGCAAGATGATAATAAAAATGTTCAGCTTATCTTCGTGTTCTTGTTGTGAATTTAAACGGCGGTGGGCGAACGATTTTACACCTTACCACCTTTTATTAATGTCAGGATTGAACAATTTAATCATTTTAATAAAATTGAACATCGTCACGCCCCATCTATTTGTCAACCTTCTTTACTTTTGTGGTAGTAAAATAATACATTCGCACTCCCCATAACTAACTCTGTTTGACAGAAGCGCGTTCGCAATCGAAATCGATATTTTTGATTTCATTCTCAAGATATAAATTCGCTCAGTAATCGTGCTTCATGGCTGTCTGAAACATGAACTCCTCGAAGATGGCTGCGCAGGATTTAACATTCTCCTCTTAAAGTAATAAAGGTGTATTTTATTCGCAGAGCAGGATTATATTTGGGATTTGGACGGCGAAACACGTAGGTGAACCATCGCTCATGTGACAAATTTCTGCGTTTGCCTTAACGCAAGGTACCGTGTTTAGAATATTACACCTGATTTAAAAGCTGTGGGAATTCACATTGATTTACATATAGAAAGAATGGAGTGCGTGCGTACATTTTAAGTACTCTAAGCGTAAGAATTAACATGTGAAAAGGATTACTGTTCAAATATGAAGCGTTTCAGAATCAATGTAGCGATATTCCGCTTTTGCCAATTGTATCGCCGTGATATTTCGGAGCTCTTACTGTTGTCGTTTTGTCGGCTGACAAGTTATGACAGTTTGATCCCCCTGGAGATTCCAGGTTTGCCGGTTCGTTTGTGCTACTTTGTGAGATTCAAATTGTAGTTTCTTTCGGGGTTTGTAACGAAGAGCTAACAATACGTGCGCAAGGCGGATTTAGCGTTTATTTGTTGAATGTCTTACGAATTCTTTTCTTTGGGGTTACTCCTTACTCATGTAGACGTGATTTTGCTACGAAAGTAAGTTTCCAATTGTATATTTATGAGTTCACTATTTTATGGGATTGAATTTAAGTAATTTTATTTTGTGTCTACTTATTTTATTTGATCACGAATTGGTAACATTGTAACCAAGTGTGAAGAGGTATTATGTAGTATTCAAATTATGTTTTTAATATTTTACTTTAACAGTTATTTTTGGGGCAGTCCCGAGATATGAGTATTGTATGGAATTCATTTAAATGACCGGTCAATAGTTATCGGCACGGACGTCCTGCGCTTCGCAATTATCGCCCGTTATCGTTTCAAGAGGAAACAGGCAATATTTTTATTTATGTTAGTCCCTAAACGCCCACGTATAACGTTATTTAAATCTATAATTCATATTCAGGTCACAATTGAAGTTTGTTTTGTACGACGAAAGTGATTAAGCGGGATTTTATACTATTCATTTGTTGGATGAAATATTCAAGACGTAGGCCTGACAATTGTTTTGTGTTGTGACTTAGAGTGGTTTGTACTTTTATCTATTATTGTAATCGGACAATTTCGAGGTTTGTTACATTTTATCTAGTTTTTTCTATTGCTACTAAAAAAAAAACATGAAAATAGGAAAACATTTTCGCTATAGCATATGGTATACGCATTTTTTTATTATGTTGTAGATGTTTTTATATTAGTAATAGCTAGAACAATAGGAACATAGGAATGTGATATGTACCATAATGCGTCAGCGCCTATTATGGTGACGTATGTTATTTACTTACCATTCAAATGAATTCAATTTAATTTTACACATTTACATAAAACACTAAAATTTAACGAACAGTATTCAGTATTTAAATACTATTATATAAAATATTTGATACAATTTTAAATCTATTTTATGGGTGACTTTTTATCAAGTGGACGCTACAGCACTATTCATCATAATACTTGGAGCTCAGAGTTGTGCAATCCACTTACAATTAGCATTCGTCCCGAATGTCCAACTGGATCTTAGCGGAACTCAGCAAAAATTCCTCTAACGAACTCATTGTCCTTTTTGTTTGGACCTCCTTTGAGAAGGGTTCCGTTTCTGCCTCCTTAATTATCGCATTGAACGAGTTTTGTGGTTATTTGATTAAATGGTTAGATTCACTCATCGAATTTATTTTTATTTCTTTTATACCAGTAATTGTTTTGAGGGCTCCTTATAAAATACATTGACGATTTTCTAAGACCAATATTTCGAAGATTATTCTTGTTACCTGTCTTTTTTACCAGTTAGCTTGATTTAGTTGTATTGCATTGTAGTGCACTTGGTTTTGGTCTTTCGCGTATGATAATACTATATAGCACTTACAAACACATACAAAACCTTAATAATTTAAATTATGTTTGAATATCATGTTTTCTTACTGTATTTAGTTGTATTTACATAATCTTGTTCACTTCTTTCAACTAAAATTTCAAACGTACGATATGAAAATAGTTTTTAAAGCGGTTGCCGTGCCTGTGTTCTAACACGTGGGAAATTCTCAAGTGCTCTCCTTGATATTACCAACAATTTAATTCAAATATTTTCAAAAACAGTACCTTCAACGTGTGTTGACATCGTTTCTCGAATTAAAAAAAAAACTTTTCACATGCAATCTGCATACTCAATTACGAAGTCCAGTAATGAGGTACAGTCGAAACTAATTTTATTTTCTAGGAGTCCTTTGAGTTGGGCCTCTTGGGATGTTTGCCTTAAATTAAAAAGTTTCGCCCGCCGTCTCGAGTGCTCTCATCCATGGCCGGTTTATTCCTTTCTGATACTTTTTCCTTAATGGCCTCATACGATTAGACTGTAGTCATAGAATTAATGAAGAATTTTTATAAACGTGGCTCCACTTCCGCGATAAGCTTTCGTGAAGTTGATTAATGAGATATTTCTGAGACCCAAGCTGTATCGTAAGAAAAGCGAAGAATTAATGAAATATAGAAGGTAAACTGCGGAACTGTCTCATGGACACAAGAACCTATAGAGGGCCTACCCTTGACACAGACCACTACCGGGTTATAAGCCGTTTTAGGGGTCTGTTCAAGAAGTGGAGGCATTGGCGGGTGCGTG